>VZRH01002477.1:1371906-1399892 GCA_013397555.1 Urocynchramus pylzowi
TAACCTGTGCGCTTTGTCTCCCCTCACCCTCCCCGCCGCCGGCCGTGCCCCTCCGTGCCCCCTGCCTGCGCCGCCGCCTCGCCCCCGAGCAGGAAGGCTCGGACGACGGCCCAGATTTCCTCTCGGAGGAGGACCGAGGGGTAAGTGCCGCGGGGAGGCGTCGGGACCCGGCGCCTGGGGCTGGGCGTGGGGGAAACGGGGTCGGCCCCTCTCCGGGGGCCTCCGGGCGCTGCTGGCCCGAGCCCGCCGCGTGGGTGTCGGACGGAGGCGGGATGCTGGGCTGCGAGCGTCCGGGCTGGCTGTCCGTCCGTCCGCCCGCCCGCCCGCCGGGATCTGGTCCTGGCACAGCCTCCCGCTGATATCGGCGTCTGCGTGCGGGTGCTCTTCGTTGTTCTGTCACCCAAGTTTTGGAAGGACAGTTCTTTGCTGCGGTCGTTGGAATAGCTGGGGAGAAGGGGGCTGTGGCCGGAGATGGATGTTCTCTCCCTGCGGCCCCCTCTCTCCCGCTGCACACGCCCGGCGGGGCCGGTCCTGCCCGGGCTGACCAGCCCTGGGGAGCGCCAGGTTCCCTCGCCAGCCGCGACCGAGGGCCTGGGTGATGCAGCCCTGCCCTCCCTTCTCCCTTCAGGCCCAGGGCGCTCTCCCATAGATAACAATGGGACATTTACATTGCAGACACATGCTGCATAATAAACTCTTTATTGAAGTGAACTTCTGTTGTTGGGACAGGATGCCACAATTACGTTTCTTACCGAGAAAACCTTTTTCTGTGCCTTTTTGTTTCTGGCCTCAGTTTCTCTTCTGACCACTGTATCCATCTTTATTTAACTTACCTGTCTCACTTTGGCAACAAATCAGCTAACCTAGTATAATTTGGTCAGCCTGATTATCTCTGTAATAAGGTATCTTGAGAAAGACCAACTGTGAGCAAGATAGCAGAGCAGCTTCAGGGTCGCTTAGGTTCCCTTGGCTGTTGGTGGTTATTGAAGTGACTGTATGCAGTATATTACTAAAAATACAGACATCTGAGAAACACTGTGTTGGTATGATGTTTTATCATGCATACTGTGCATTTTATGTTCCAGTTTATGGCCAGAAATTTAGAAAGGCGTTCTAATATTGTATCAGGCCAATTCTGGCCACTGTAAAGCTTTTGTCTTCACGTATACAGTTACTTTACTAAGAATATTGGATAAAAGAGAGAGGAGGTTGTCGTTGTTGTCCTTTGAGTATCTTCAGAAAAAGGACCGAAGAGCTTACTAACTGTGGAATTTTATTACATGGGTATTTTACATAGGTTGTCCCTGGTACTTAGGAACAGCCTTTGATGCACACAGTTAAGTTACCTTTATCTGAAGGTGCAGGTAGAACATGACAATGTGGATCTGACCTCCTGTGAAACTTGTTTGTTTGGGCTGGTTATTAGTTTTCCCTCTAAGGCTACAGGTCATTAAGAGTTCACAAGGTAATTTGAAAGCCTTAAGAAATCTTCTAGCAGTCTTGTTTGTACTGTTGTAAGACTTACCATCTCAGTTGGCCAGTTGGCAATCTTTTTTTTTTTCCTCTCCCGTGTCTTCATCCGGTATTGAGGAATTAAACTAGAGCAGTGGCTGTCTCATTTCCCTAATTTTTTTAGGGTTTGTTATTTTCAATCACCGATCACTGTGGGGGTTTAATTTTTTCTCTTCTGTCCAAATGCCTGGGGTTAAAACACAGGCTGTTATCTGCATGATTTTGTTTGTGATACAGGAAGTTAATCAAAAGCATTATGGCAGTCTGTTCATGAATGGATTTGCTGTGCTTTAATCATTAAAGCTGTAATACTTTTTTTCTAAGTAGAAGTAGTAAAAATAAACATCTTTTCATAAAGTGATTCCCTAGTTCTGATTTGTTGCCTTTCTCTGCAATTAAATAATGAGTAGGTCAAGTCTTTATTTGAAAGCATGGATGGCAACTTCTAGTTGGAGTAATTGAGCTTTTAGTTTTGAAAATCAATACCCTTGCCTCTGTTGAATTCAGATATTGCTGTGACAACTGTACTTCTACTGCTGCAGGAACATGTTTGTTGGCTACAGTTGGGTTAAGTTTAATCTTGGGGTGGTGGGATGAAAGAGGGCTGGAAATTATGCTGATGCCACACAGAAGAGTAATTCTCAGACAATGGTGTTACACCATATGGAGCCTTTTCTGGAGAACTGTAAAACAGAGCACTGAGAATCATCTTTGAGGAAGTAGCAGTGGGTGGTCTGTAGAAGGAACTTATTATAAATGGTCTGCATAAAATGAACTTGTGGGAATTGCTTTTTTAAATTTCACTTAGGAAATAGGATAGCATTGGGTTAGCTTGGTGTAACTTGGGTGCTGTAGGGATTTTTGTGCTCTCTCTAACATAAACAATACATGCTTTGTGAAGTGGTGTAGTATTGCTCCATTAGTACTGCCTTGTGTATTTTGTATCTATATAGTCTTTAGGTAACACTCATTCAGTGGAAATGAGTGATCCTTTAGGACAGGTCTGCTGGAAACTTAATGCTGTGAAAACACTTGGAAAACTTTTGTTCTAAAGGTATTCTTTGTCCCCTTGTTTTGTGTATTTGTCTGCCTGTAAAGAACCAGCTGAAGAAAGGGTCCTTTTACTCTAACATTTTTGAAAGAGCTTAGAGCAGGGAAGTTACTGTTAATGGATGACATTACCTAGGAATGTAACACTTTGTTGTTTCCCTTGTCTGTACCAGATCCCTTCCATTATCATTTGAAGTATAATTGATCCTTAAGCAAGAGCTTAGATGTTAAATCCTCTCCTTGCATTGTGTTCTCAGTTAGTACTGTAGCATTGCTTGGCCTGGGTTTTGGCTTCTAGTGTTTTTCCAGATCATTTGAATAGAACAGGGACTTTCTTGGTATAGCATAGGAAACTGTAAAATAATTAAATCAGGTTTTGTTTTGCAAGTTGTTCAGCATGGATGTAGATAACGTACGTAAGCATAAAATTATTATGCAATATTGTATGTATTAGACTTGGAGGGGGGCAAGATAAGAAGACTACCCTATCCCTATTTTTTCCATACTTAAAGATACTTTCATTTCCGTTTTCATCTGTATCAGACTTCTTTTATTTTTTCATTTTCTATTTCCTTTGTCACTAGAAAACCATCCATTGGTGGCAGTTTTATTTTGGAAGTAGTGATGCAGAGTTTGTTTAAGTTTGTGGCATGGTGATGTTGTTTGTGAATTCAATTTCCAGTAATGCAATGTGATTCGTTGTGTCACATGAATACATTTAAAGTCCTTCAACTTTCTGATTGTCTTTGACACCTTTCATAAATGCTTCATTACCATTGCAGATGAAAACGTTCCCTGTTGGCAGTCAGGCTACATGGCATAACTTAACATATGATTAAACTCTTCAAAATTGTTACAAACTTAACTCAGTATAAATCAAACAAATAGTCCTTTACAGCTGTATGTCATGGGTGAAGTTGTCATATTTAGTTCTTAATTTTCTCAGCACAGATAGGACTTTTGTGTCTGAAGTTGTGAATAGTGCATATGACCAGGCTGCACTGCACTGGATATGCTGTAATGGCAAACTTGATCAGCTGCTATACTGAATTCTAGAATTTTGTATAGTACCACTTTGGGGAAAAAAAAAAAAAAATAAGGTAGTGCAAAAGTATTTTGGTAGAAATATTTGTGACCTGTGAAAGATTACAAAAGTACCATTTAGATAATCCAGATTATTTGCTGAGGATACTCAGTCTGTTAATGTATTCTGGGGGGAATGGAGAAAAACAAGCAATACCCCAGACAGTGAAACCACAAAAACCTTTTTATGCTGAAAAATGTGGTGTCATGACATAAGGGAGACATTGGTATGTCATTATATTTTTCTTTCCTAAATTAGATGGTAAGCACTTTGAAAACTCAGTAGGAGCTAGGAGATTCTGCCTCTGAGAAGTGATCTGCAAGAAACCATTGCATGATAATATGCCTTTGTGTGAGGCAGTGACCCTCTAAACCTTGGGAAGACAAAACAAAAAGCAGTGCCTGAATCACGTGTGTGAATATGTTACTGTGCAGTCATTTTAATGATTTCCAACTTCACTGTAAGGAAAAGCTATGTGTAAGAGCTTTTGAACAGTTACATTTTGCTAGCCTTAGCAGAATATGCTAGACTGCATGGTTCTGGTTTACTTTAATGCACTAATTCTAAGATCCACGAGTCTGGTTGCTGCTACAGAGGCAAGAGTTGTGCATGCATCGAGGTTAACAGCAAGACTAGAGAGTGAACTGACCACTGTGATTTAATATAAAGGTAACTTATGGAAAACAAGATGTGGCAGTTGATGCTTCTGTCCTAGAGCTTTTCCAGTGCCTCACAGTGTTACCTTCAAAATCTGCTCATGTGTAACCTCTGTACTATGTGTTGAGAATACTTAAAGCATTTTGACTTAAAAAATGCAATTCTGAAAAAAAAATTATGGAGAAAAGTCCAAATCTCTGTATGGTAAAGCATTTTTATACTGTAGAATGGGATATTTGTAGAAAAAATTCAGCATCAGAGAAAACACCATGTCTCAGTAAAAAGTATGCCTTGTGAGCATGATGTTGAAATATTTTTTGACAATGTGATTGGAAAAGATTTCAGGGTTAGCATTAGTGCTTGTAAAAACATTCCAAATGTCTGCTGGTCGTGATGATGAAATTATCATGGGACAAATTCCTCTAGAACAGCAAGGGTGCAAGGGTGAGGGGACTTGAATTTCCAGTTGGGCTCTAGATGAGGTTGCACCAAGTACTGAAGCCTTTGGTCCATTTACTGCCAAATATTGTGGTGCTCAGATAATATTTCAGTTTTGCTATATTTGATCATTGTCTTTCATTTTTTTTTCCCCAATGTGACTGGAATTATTTTGTGAAAGAGTTCAGGTTTCATGTCTTGCAGAAAAAAACCACACGTATTCCTTGCACTTTTGCCATTTCTCATGCTCATTTTGAAGACATGAAAGTCTTGGGTTTGAGTGTTTTGCTTTGGGGTTTTTCAGAAAAAAAATATTTCCAAGAAGACTTAGCTCTGTGAAGTTCAGGATATTCTTTTAAACTTTTTAATTATATGATGAGATGTGTTGAACAGAATAGTGTAAGACAGTGTGAGTAAGTTAGGTTGATAACTGGTCTTGCTTCTTTGAAATACAGAACTTTTTCCCTTAAAAGTACCTTTCCAGTTGTTAATATCTTTATAATTACCTTTACAAGTATATTTACTTTACAAGTATATTTAGAGCAGCTTGTCAGTTCAGAGGAATGGGGATGATAAAGAGAAAAACCTACCGAACTTGTTGCTATCTGTAAATGTACTTTTTCTCGAGCATCTCAATTACTAGCAAGTTAATAATCTACAGAAATGAAAATAGTGCACTAACAAGGTGTACTGTAAAGGAGATTATTATTTGTATGGTGGTTCATAAGGAGTACTACTGGAATTTATTTTTCTTTTGGAAATACTCTTTTGATGTTGGGTTTCATGATCTGTCTTCAGCATTGCAGGATCAGGGTTCATTTCAAAGGAAGAGTAACTGAAATATAATTTACCTTTTTTTTTAAATTTTAAACTAAATATATTTTTCTTCAGCTTAGAGCAATAAATGTAGATCTCCAGACTGATGCTGCTCTACAAGTGGATATATCAGATGCACTCAGTGAGAGGGATAAAGTGAAATTCACAGTCCATACAAAGGTAAAACCTGGGTTTGTACACGTAAAAGTTCTTAATTATATACAAAAGAGAGTTTGCCTAAGCTGTTTGTTGAAACAAAGTGTAACACAATCCAGAGGAAATGAGAAAGTAAAATTATCTCATGTTTACGAGACTGTATAGCTGCAGTGCATAAGAAAAAGATGACTAAGAGTTAAAAAACTGCTTAGAAGAAAGTTATGTTCTTTTTTTTTGTATTGATGTGTTGTTATGCCATTCCCATGCCTATTAATTAGCCTATTTGCAGGTAGAATCTTTAATATACATTAATATACTTCAGTATAGTTTTTTAAATTTGATTAGATCTTTTTATAGTTTCAGATTCTAAAAGCATCTTTTGTAATTGTATTACATTTAATAATCATTTTTAATTTTTAATTATCATTTTTAATTACTGTTGTTTATGGCTTTTTTTTTAGATTTGAATGTTTATTGATTGCGAGTGACAGAATAATTGAAGTTGAATAAAATATCTGGACATCATTAATCCTATCTCCTCCCTCATTCTCACCATTGAATTAGAGTGCACGAGAGCACATTGCTCAGGATTTGTCCATTTGGGTTTTGATTATAGAATCATTGAATCACTTAGGTTGGAAAAGACCTCTAAGATTGAGTCCAACCATTAATCCAGCACTGTTGAGTCCACCATTAAACCATGTCCCCAAGTGCCACATCTACATGTGTTTTAAATACCTCCAGGGATGGTTGCTCAATCATTTCCCTGGGCAGCCCCTTCGAAAACTTGACAGCCCTTTTGGTGAAGAAATTTTTAAATATCCAATCTAAACCTCTCCTGGTGCAACGTGAGGCCGTTTCCTCTTGTCCTCTCACCTATTACTTGAGAGAGGAGACCAACCCCCACCTGGCTATGGCCTCACATCAGATACTTGTAGAGGATGATAAGGTTAACCCCTGATTTTTCTCCAGCCCAAACCCCTCCAGCTCCCCCAGCCACTCCTCATCAGATCTGTGCTCCAGAGCTGTCACCAGCTCTGTTCCCCTCTCTGGACATGCTCCAGCACCTCAGTGTCTTTCCTGTCAGGAGGGGCCCAGAACTGGACACAGGACTCGAGGTGTGGCCTCACCAGTGTCCAGCACAGGGGGACAATCACTGCCCTGGTCCTGCTGGCCACCTTATTGCTGATACAAGTCAGGATGCCACTGGCCTTCTTGGCCACCTGGACACATGCTGGATCATGTCCAGCCACTGATGATCAGGTTCTTTTGCACTGGGCAGCTTTCCAGCTGCTCTGCCCCCAGCCAGTAACACTGTCTGGGGTTGTGACCCAAGTGCAGACCTGGCTCCTCACCTTGTTGAACTTCCTACAACTGGCCTCAGCCCATGGATCCAGCTGGTCCAGATCCCTCTGCAGATCCTTCCTGCCCTCTGGCAGATGAACACCTCCACCCAGTTTGGTGTCATGTACAAACTGACTAAAGGGCACTTGGTCCCCTCATCCAGATCATTGATAAAGATACCAAACAAAACTCCAGGATTAAATTGATAAAGATATTAGACATGTCGATGAGAGCAGACACTCCACAACCTCTTATGGCAGCCCATGCCGATTGATTACTGCACTAATTAAGATGAGAGTAATTACTGTGGTATGAACTTTTGGGGACATTTTTGTTGTTCCCTCAAGGTTTTTTCTCATGTAGTAATGAAAAACCTTGTTTTTTGTTGAGCTTTTCTTCCTCCCTACCTCCTTCCCCCCCATAATTCTACCTCCTTTTACCCTTCTAGAGTTCCTTACCAAATTTCAAACAAAACGAATTTTCTGTTGTCCGGCAACACGAAGAGTTTATTTGGCTTCATGATTCTTTTGTTGAGAACGAGGACTATGCTGGCTATATTGTAAGTACTGGTATTCTTTTGGTTTATATGTGCCATTTTCTGTGGGCTGGATCAAAACTACTTGAGACTGCTTTTAAATGCAGTGGAAACAGCAGGTGTTCATTCTTTATAAAATCAGATCATCTTCTCTAAAACTTCATTTTATGCAGTTGCACAAAATTAATGGTTGAAGCAAGCTTGGAAGAAAGCTACAGTAGCTGTCATACTTTCTTGCCCTTTACTCCTAAGAAGTGAGTAGTTTAATTGGTCTCCAAGTGTATTTCTATGCCACTGTGTTAAAAGTGTGGGAGAGGGTTGGACTATATAACTTGGTGGTATTGTTTCTGCAAGCTAATGTTTAACTTAGTTACAAGTTTCATGTTGCCTTTGTTTTAGCTGGAACTGTAGACTTTTCCAGTTCTCATTATAAATATCAGAATCATTTTTCCATAAATAAGAGGAAGGAAAAACCAATTTAAATACCATGTAGAACTACAGGAAACCTCAATATATAGTAACTTACCGTTTGAAGTTAATTTCAGGTATTCCAGGAACAGAGGTCTGAAAACAGGCACCGTATGATACTGCATATTAAAACTGGTGCTGCTTTTCGTACGTTAATTGCAAATAGGAATATTTGTCATCTTGGTATGAAAGTTAGGTATTTGTTTTGTGTTTGAGGGGAGGGGTGTTTGCTGATTCAGAGGGTAAACATATTTCTAATTCATTAGTGGGTAAATTATAATGAGTATAATCAGTGATAGTCATACTATTCTTGAGTTAGTCTTCCTAGTCAGAAAAGCTATTTGAAGTGACCAGACCTTCAATGTGGTAATAACTAGTTTCAGATGGTTGCATGTCTACATGCTGGATTTTTCTTTTTTTTTTTGTAATGTAATGGGCCAATATCAGTAAATTAAAATTTAGACATATTTGGTTCTGTGTTCCTTTCCTGGCACCAATTCAGGTTTAGTTTGACTCTGGTGTTTTCTCTTTCAGTGTTAATGTACTGTATTACAAAACTAACCTAGAACCTTGCTGACTGGGGGCTTTGTTACTTCAACACATATGTCTTTAACATCAACAGTGCTGCAAGAAAGAGCTAGTGCCTACAAACAATAGGGAATGGTTTTCTTGGTTTAAAGTTCTGGGGAGTTAGAAATGGATGGTGTGAAAACAATAGTGGAATTCTTTTTTTTTTTCTTTCTTTAAACAAGAAATAATCCTTACCAAATAAGCTAAACCAAAACTAATTAAAAATAATTTTTTCAAGTTTTGAGTCATTGTCTTGGGAAATGAAGTATTATGTGGCTTCTGTTGTAATTAAACTGAAGCCATTAGTTAATACTTTAGTAATCTTCAAGGACACTTGACCGAAATTGGTGTAGTAATGCAGCACGAATAACTAATGAATAAGAGACTTCATCCAGAAAAGCAGTATTGAATGATGAAAGAGAGAAACATGTATTAAAAAGCTGCAGGCAGTCTACAGTTCCTGTACTGTGAATGGGTGTTGTTTGACTGAGAAAATGAGAACTTAAAAAAAATTGGATTAAATTCCAGATTCCACCAGCACCACCTAGGCCTGACTTTGATGCCTCCAGGGAGAAACTGCAGAAACTTGGAGAAGGGGAAGGATCAATGACTAAAGAAGAATTCACTAAGATGAAACAAGAACTGGAAGCGTATGTAGACTTGATTATTACTTCATTAATTTATTTATATTCCAAAACTTTTAATGCTGTTTGCTGTCCCATGTTTCCAATCTCACTGTAATGGTTCTCTGTTAAACACAGACTTGAGAATCCAGTTGTTATGTAACCAAGGTTAATCTTAGTGATCATGATCAGTGCCATTAGGAAAATTGTAGAAATAATTTCATGGAAGGTCTTCTGAAACAGGAAATGAATCAGCTTCTCTTGAGCATTCTTTCTTAAGAAAGAAAGTACTTAGATCCTGTTCTTCACAGAACATCTACAAAGGGAGGAGATAACCTCTATCTTTTTTAGTTCTGGTGTTCCACATTTGATAAGTATAATTAGACTTTAGGGTAATACACGCAGTGGTTGAGAGTAGGGAGTTGTGCATGTGGTTGGTACTGTAAACATAGATGCCAACCTTCTGTTCCCCAAGAAATATGAAGATTACTAGAAAATTCCATTTTTGACACTCTTTTTTAAAAAAAATTTTGCACAAGGAGAATATACTTCCTGAAAACACTATTTTCCCTTACTATGAATTTAATTTATATTGAAACAACTTCTCTGAAGCTTCTTGTTCAATATTGAGTTACACAGTGAAGTTTCTCCTTGCTTCGTCCATTTTCTTTATCATGCATTCACTTCTTTGGTCTTTTTCCTGTCATTGGTTTCAGTTTTCAAGTGTATATTTACGCTGCTTCTAGACTGCTTCTATCAAGAGCTCTGAATTGGCAAGAAAAGTACATAGAACTCTTACAACTGCTGCTTTCTCTCCGAACTTCAGCTGCTGTGAGCAAATGTCTTAAAAAGCTCTGTATTAGTGATATGTACAACATAATTTATAGCAGAGTAGATATACACTTCATATGCAGAAAACTGGAAATTAGCAGAACACTATAGATTTTAAAGAATCTGGTTTTCCAGCGGCCCTGATCATGATTCTCTTGTGGTCTGGTTAGGGGTTGGATAACACAGAAAACTTTGGGTTTCTTCTACTGCCACCTCCATCCTCTGCATCCTCCTTTTTTGTCTTCACTGAATGACTACTACTCTCACTGAGATCAAACATCTCCCAACACTGGCCCTGCTGGTTTGCTGGTATGTAAATCTTAACCTCCTTGCACATAGTGGAAGGAAAAGCACTGATTATGATTTCACTGTTTGACCTCAAAATGGGAAAAAGAGCCCTTTCCTCATTTTTAGATGAGTTGCATCTTACTCATTGAATTTGCAAAGCACAATGAATTCTAGCAAACTTGTATTGATAAGAGTGCCTTCCTCTTAATTAAATTGCAAGTGAGTAATTGCTTTGAAGTTGAGTTGGCTGAACGGGGCAACTATGTGATTGTCATGGTTAAACGTGCTTTTTGTTGTACCTACCAAATGCAGCTCTTAATTTCACTTTTAGAACCACTTTGAAGCGAGACATCAATGTAAGCTTTGGCTCAAAAAGGCATGCTTTAACATGAAATAAAAGATTGTCCAAACAGCTAACAAAACTACATGAACATATAAATGGGCAAGGGGATGGAGATGGGGAGGAAGGAATTTGCACATCAATACACAGTGCTGAGGGACTGTAGTCTGTGCCTTAGTTTCTTGATTTTTGGGGTGCTGGGGAAAGGACAGTGAAATGAGGTTACACTTTCAACAAACCAGTGTCTGTTAGCTAACCGTAAAAGTCAGAGTGTATTTGTTGATTTCTTGTTAAAAGTCTCTCTTTAATGTGTTTGGGTTTCAAATTTCTCCCTAGTATTAACATTGCAGTATCTATTTATGTCTATATCAAACATTGGAGTGATAAACTCCAATATACCAGGTTGTAATTTTGTACCCTTACTGAGGATCTCTTAAAGCTGCTCACTAGGTTTATCTCAAACTTAATTGCTCCATGTGAAATTCTTATGTCTGTCTTATTTCTTGTTTTTAGTGAATATTTGGCAATATTCAAGAAGACAGTTGCAATGCATGAAGTGTTTTTGTGTCGCGTGGCAGCACATCCTATTTTGAGAAAGGACTTAAATTTCCATGTATTCTTGGAATATAATCAGGATGTAAGTATTGAAAACTGAATTGCTGGCAAGAGAAATCAAGATGTGCTTTTATGGTAGGATGGAAAACTGATTAAGAAGGAATTACCTCCTGGAGCAAATTACATCAGTTCCTTCATGCCAGACATATTTGTATTGTGAAAGTTAGAAATTCATTTAGTCTGTAGGAGTTCATTTACTGCCACCTGGGGAGCCAAATGCACTATATGCTTTAACTTCAGCAGCAAAAATATTACTGGAAATCCAGTATATTTTGGATTAAAAAGATGAGCTTTTGGTGGTGATTTCATTTGACAGTACACTTTTCCACTGTTTGAATTATTTTTATTTGCTGTGGGGAAGAATGATGCAACAAAATGGAACACTAGGATTTGGAACTGTGGTGTAAATTCTGTTGCTAACAAAACTAGAGAGAATTTCTGATGAAATATTCTGATAATGTTAATGATGTGAGTGAAAATGTGGTTAATTTTTTTCTGTATATTGGACTTGTGTGGCTATCCACATGTTACATACTGAATTGAGATAATGGAGAGTACTTTTGAATTCATAACTCTTTGGTGTTGGAGACAGTGGTTGCTCCTATTCTGCAAAGAGTTTCAGTTACTTTTTAAAATTGCAGGAATCAACATTGAGTGGAAGAAAATTATTACAAAGACTGGCTTAACTGCATTAATTCAAAATATGTTACAGAGGTTCCTCTGTTGCTCCATGTAGAAATGCTAACAGGTTCAGGCACTCAGTTTACCTAAACTGGGAGAAGTTAGATGGACAGGAAAAATGTGAGGAGGCTTAAACCAGCATTATCCTCTGGAAGTCAAAGATCTGCCATTCACCAAAGAGTGAAACATGGTTGTATTAACTCAACTACTGTTCCATCAACTCAGCTATACTGTGCATGATAATTACTGTGTTATTGGTAACTGAAATGTACACTCTGTACATTTAGTACTATTTGCAGGTGCTGGAATGGTGCTGATCTCTTTTTTTTTTTTTTTCTTTTTTTTTTTTTATTCCCTAGAATGGTGTTTTAGGTGATAATCTAGTAAATAAGGTAGTCTTCATTCTGGATGCAAGGTGCTTTGTCCCCATTAGTGCAGAGTAAAAGAATAAACAGAGAATAGGAAAACTGTTTTAGGTATAACAAGTAGGGGTGTGTAGTTCTATTTAATTTTTTTTTTAAAGCTTGTATTGCCTCCAGAAAGTGAATTAACTTGATAAATTAATTTGTTTTTCAGTTGAGTGTTCGTGGGAAAAACAAGAAAGAGAAACTTGAAGATTTCTTCAAAAATATGGTTAAATCAGCAGATGGTGTCATTGTTTCAGGAGTAAAGGTGATTATTGCTTCACATAGCAAGATTTAAAATGTATTAACATTTGTCACCTTTTTTAATGAAGCAGAATTTTACATAGGTACAAAAATGGGATTTTTATTGTGATATCTAACTTAAGAATTAGTGGCAGACCATGGATGAGAACTTGTGGCCAAGATGCAAAATAACTGAGAGCTTTCTTGTGGCCGTTCAGTACTCTGTGAAATTAAGTGTCTTTTTTTATACACAGAAAATTGATAATCTGGTTGGTCTTTTTTTTTTTTTTGTTCAGGCCTGCCATTTTATATAGTGGAAAGGAGAACTAGGTCTGACAACTGCTTCTGTTCAGAAGTTACTAATGGAGTGAATTTTCCCAATCTTGTAGAATCTGTCTGCTGCTTCAAGGAGCAGCAGTAGAGGTTATATGATTTTTCCCAGTGGATGTAAGAGTGCAGCTGAGGAAAAAAAAATAATGAAAGTTCAATTTAATTTTTACTTTTCCAAAAGCTACAAGATCACGTTTATAGCAAGCAGAAATTCTGCAGAGGATGATTTTTAATCTCTTTTCTTTCTAGTGGTAACCTTCCATTTGGTAGCAATTTTTTACAAGAGTTAAAGGTTTCAAGGTTTAAGTCTTTTTGGTTTTTTTTGAAACTGCTGGAAAGTGGATATAACCATGGATTAATTATGACTTGGGGAAAAATATAAAGTCATTGCTCAAAGCTCATGTTGAAGGCTATTCCATGGTATTGAGCATCTGTATTATTTTAGAGGATTTTTAAAAATAAGTATAAACCAGTTATTTCAAATTATAATGCAGAGAATATTAACATCTACCTTTGTTTACCAAATTGAAAGAAGTCTGTCATTAAGATCAGTGTTCTGACCTAGGAGTTAAAATCATCTTGTCTCAGACCACAGCCTCTGTGCTACTTCTCCCCTTTTTCGAAGTAGATTACATGCATTCTATTTTTCTGTCACCCTTGGTGACCCTTTGCTATTCCTTCATATTTAGTTATATAGACCTTTAGGATATGTGTTGCAAATTCTTAATTCTTACTAAATTCTTATCAAAACTTAAGATCATGATATAAGTGGAGAAGAAATCAGTTCATAGAAATGGTGTTTTAGACAATAAAAACAGATGCATTTCCTGTCAAAACAACAGTGAAATGTTCAACTTTACTCTGCAATTGCTCTGTAGAGAGTGGATAAAATCCTGTTTTTTTAATTGTTCCTTTTTTTTGTAGGATGTGGATGACTTCTTTGAACACGAAAGAACATTCCTTGTAGAATATCACAACCGAGTCAAAGATGCCTCTGCCAAATCTGATAAAATGACAAGATCACATAAAAGTGAGTTTTTTTTCAGGGTGAAAATAGTACTGGTTAAAAACAGAAGTTGTTAGTGAGGAGAAGTAATTTTTAGTTTACTTTTTGCATGTGAAAAGTGAATTCATTTCTCCAGGTGTAGCCTTCAGAGTCTCAAGAAGTTCAATCTGACTTTCTAAGTTTAGGCTTAGCTGCAGTAGACTAGATGGAGTAAGAACAGTCTGGTGCAACTCTGATGATACGTTTACTCTTCATGCTGTAGAAAGAAATACACTTTAAGTATTAATATTTTTGAAGTCTGAATTAGTCATTTAGATGTAGAGGTGGGTAATATGGCACTACATGTGATTTTACTCCTAGTGCAGTTGTTCTTGATTGGATGTGGTTGATTCCACTGAGTGCAATCTCTTGGCAAACTGGGCATTACCTTGCTAACAAAGTTACCTTTGCTCGTAGCAAACTCCTGTTTGGGCCATTGGTTCTAGACTAGGTTTCCATTTTTTAGCCATTTGGAATGGAGACAGCCATGAGTACATTGAGTAGCCTGGTTTGCAGGATCCCTTTTCTTACTGAGACAAGATTTACCACTTGCCTATTGATTTGTCTTTGTGAGCTGAATGCTAGCCAGTGAGATTTCTGAAAGCTCTAGATGTTCTTCTCAAGTGCAGCTCATTTATTTGAGAAAATGAAAAATCTTTGAGTTATGACTATTGTTTTTGATTTAGGATTACTGTGCTTTGAGAGGCTCAAAAGAAATTGACCTGTGTTGCCCTTGATTTTAAGTTTTTCTGCCTAGATAAATCAAAATTGATCTTCCAGATTCTGTCTACTCCTTGAATGTTGCGTCTGATTTACAGATACTGTCTTTGCTGTCTATGGTAATATAGTTCATACAAAACCAAGTCCCAAACCTTTCATGAATCTCCATTGATAAGATCTCTAAAATGGATATTGGATAAGATGTTAAACCAAGAATTTTCTGAGGTCTTCAGATGCTTCTCTTGCTGTTGCATGGACACTGAGTCTTTTGTAGTTTTAGTATCTATGCTAGGAGACGGAAAGAGTCAGTTACGGCTCAGTGAGCTAAAGGCCCTGTATCTGCATTCAGTTCCCACCTGAAGTGGTTTCTGGTGGTTTTGGTTGCTTTCTTAAAATGAGAACTGAACTTTGTTCATGGTAACGAGGTGCCAAGATTTATTTACTGAGTGGGAAAGGCTTTTACATTGGTTGTAGAAGTGGGAAAATCCTTTGAACTGATGGGAAAGGATTGATCTAACTCCTGACAAAGCTTCATTGGTTTCCAGGCTCAAATCATGTACGATGTTTACTGACAGCTTGTGCCAAACTGTGAATTGGAACAAATGGCACCTTTTGAAATTCTGGCTAGAAGAGTAGAACAGTGACCTGGGAAACCTGTTTTGGAAATAGGCAATCTGTAGTTTATGGATGACATGATCAACAGAGAGCTGCAGGTCTTGCAAAGACACCAACTTGCTATTTCCAGCAGAAAATCAATTTTCATGTCGAAATTGGAGGAATAGAAGGGGAGATTAATTGCTTCCTAGTACCATTCTGCACTGTAACCAGCTGCATTGATGATATTTGGAGTAATGAATATGTGGAAGCTGACCCACTCAATCTGTTAAGGTTATGTTATTAAGAAAAATTAATTATGCTTAAAGGCATATAAACTTCAGAAATAACAAACAAATGTATTTTCCTATTCATTGCTTGGTGCTGTTAGTCTTCATTATCCATTTAGTTAATACTTAAAGATTTTTTAAAAAGCTTTGTGTGCAAAGATTTATTTTTTATGTTTTTTATATTATATAGCAATACCTCACTAGTCAAATTATGCAGCCTTCTTACAAATATTGCTTCTAATTTCATTGTTTGAAGTGATTTAACACTAATGCTACTTTAACAAGTGACTGCTTGTTGAAGAGGTAAGGGTTTCCTAAAAATGGGGATGTGCTAGAAAATGTGTCGTGTATATAGTGCTGTATTTTTTGTAGTTTGGGGTTTGTAGTAAATGAACTGCTCTCAAACACAAAGACTTTTTGTTACTGTTAAACTGTGCTCTTTTTTTTTCCAAATAATTTTAAAATAAAATTTAAGTTCAGACTTTAACCATTAAGTTTGTACACCTTCCACCAAAATGAAACATAAAAAAGTTGCACAATAAATTCACCTAGCAGGTTCTAATTGCATAAAATACTCCTAGGTAAATTACAGACTTTGCAATTTGGTGAAAGCACTGTTTTTACTTTGTGAAGTTCTCCTTCCTTTTAAGTGATGTGATCACAATTTATTTCTGCTTTTGTGTTAAAGCATATCCTTTTAGAAAAATACCTATTTTTGACGAAAGGAATTTCAAAATTTTCAGAAAGAAGAGGAATGAGGTAGTAAAACAAGTGCTTGTTTGTTTTTCTAGATGTGGCGGATGACTATAATAGAATTGGTTCCTCATTATATGCATTAGGAACGCAGGACTCCACAGATATATGCAAGTAAGATATTGTTAATAACCTATGGGGTAATTTGCTGTGTAGCAGTCTTAATGGTGGCCTGCTGAGATTGGTAGCTCTTGTTATGAGAAAACCAGAATTTATTACAGCTGTATCGCATTAAAACATTTTCTTCTCTAGTATTTAATTTCTTTATCAGGCTGCATTTAACAGTTTTGTTTTAATATTCATCTGTAAAAAAATGCTGATTTCTACAGCCTGTAGAAAATTGTACAGTTGAGATAGAAAAGTCCTCATCAAATAAGGAAAAAAACCACAATTCTTTCACCATTTAAAAAAAATTGTTACAAATGCTCTGATATATGCAGCAAGCATAGGTCTCAGTCTGAGTGTATGGATTTTTTTTTTGAGTGTACCAACATCTTGAAAAATAGTTTTGCTATTCTGGCAAGTTTACTGCCCTTAGGAAAACAAAGGAATCTACAGAGATCCCCAGAACTTCAGAAGGGTGTCTCTACATACAGATGTTTGTCCTTTAATCTTTCAGTGATTTGCTTGAAGATGAAGTCTGGTGTATCTGACAATAAAACTTGGTTAACTAGCTTAAAGATGTCAGTGCTTGTCAACACACATAGTTAGTGTGATGTTTGTGTCAGTGTGACAACAGGTAGGACATAAAAGTTAACTTTCTAATTTACCTAAATTACAATTATATACTTCCAGATGTGGTGATAGCTTATATACCAGATACTTTGGTGATAGTATTGATATCTGTTGTAGTCCATTAGGGTGTGTCAGAAATCACATCTGTCTTCTGTCAAAATAGTATCATTTGACTGTAATTTGGTCTGCTGTAAGACTGAAGCCCTGTATTGTCTCCTGCAGAGGAGATGTTGCCACACTGTTGCTCAGCATCCCTGAATTCTAAGTAGAACACAGGTCATGTTTACTGTGTGAGGAAAAGTACATTCAAATTTGTGTAACGGACACTTTATAATATGTAAGACCATTGACCGTGGTGCTGGTGTTTGGGGTTTAATTCACAGAAGCATAAAGAATCCTTTAGGAGCTGAGCAATTATTCTTTACTTAAAAATATCTATCTGTTATGCTTTGTTTGTCCTTTGCCTTTCTTACATTGCACAGTTCCCACACCTTTGAAATTTGAAATTAGTGTGTTCTCTGAGTTCTGTGAATTACAACTGTAAGCAATGCCTTTGCAGTCTTTATTGCCAGACACAGACTATAGTGTGAGTTCTAGAAAGTAATTAGACTGTTCAAAACAATGTTGTAATATGAGCTGTTTCCTTTGCACAGGTTTTTTCTGAAGGTGTCAGAGTTATTTGACAAAACAAGGGTATGTACTATGGAACGGCCATCGTGTGCCAACGAGGCGTTAATATGTGGGTTAACATGGGTGCTTCTAGTTTAAGCAATTTGTAGTATGAATGAGAAAATGTAAGATTTCAGTCCTGTGTTTTGTAAAATGAACCTTTGGACTCCTCAGCCTACCAACATTTCTGGGCAGTCTGCTGTAATACCCTTCTGTTCTTCTAAAATTGTAGAGATCTTCCATACTTGTTACTGGGAATCACAGAACTTGTTATGGATAAAAGAAATGAAGAAATTGAATCCTTAATCAAAAAAAATGTTGGTCATGCTGCATTTTTTTTCTGAAACCAAGATTTGTTTCTGCAGTTATTTGACTCAAAAGTAGTGTTGTTTATGGTTGTAACCAGTTTTTCAAATATCTTCTCTTTTGCCTTTCTTGTTTGGCTTGGTGGAGAGAAGATGTATGCCACATATCAGGAAAACTTCCAAATGAAAAATGTGTGCATTTCCTAAACTGACAATTGTATCTGCATAAACACATACTTTAAAGAAAATTAACTGAATTACTTGCTTTGACTCAAAATGTTGCATTTCAGAAATTCTTTTTTTTAATTAGGGTTTAAAAAATGGACTTGCAAACTATATTTCTAATCTGTTTCAAATGCAAGCAAATTAATTTATTGGTTTTTTAGACCATTTAGCGCATGCAGTTATACAATTAGTCTGCAAAGATGCCTTAAAAATTTTTCCTTTGATTTCAACAACAGCATAAAACTGCTTGTGCAACTCTTGATATAAGTTTGTTTTTCTACATTTTTTCTAGCATATGATAAATATAATTGCTACTGGAAAAAAAAGCAGTTTTTAATATAGAAAGCCAGTTGTCAATTACTGCTCGCAGAGTAGCTTATTCCTTACATTTTAATACAAAATCCTAATACTGCTTCTTATTTTGCATCTTTAAGTATCCTGTCATTAATGCCTGATCTTAGTTTTTGAAAAAGACCATCTATTGCGTACTGCACATTTTACATTTAATTTGTATCATACAAATGAGTACCCAAAATCTGGATCTTTTTAAGTTGAACCTTTTGCTTACTGTTTTTTAGTTTGATGGTGGTGTTTTGTTTTGTTTTTCCAGAAAATAGAGGCTCGGGTATCTGCTGATGAAGATCTTAAGCTTTCTGATCTTCTGAAATATTACCTTAGGGAATCTCAAGCTGCTAAGGTGAATCTATGGATTTTTGTTCAGTGAAATTGTGTTTTTTTAACATTAAAAAAAAAAGTGAGAAAGTGATATGGGATCATCAACTCACAATATAGATAGATTAAAATGTTGCCTCCTCTAGCCTGCAATTTTTCCCTTAGCTGTAAAACCTGTTTCTGTTGAATATAAGGAGTAACAAAGTAGTTGCTGATGTGGGACTGACTGTGTGGAACTGAGTAAGCCACATGTCAAGGCCAGGTCATGCAGTAAGAAGAAACAGTGGAAGGGCTGTTCTCGTGTTTGCAGTGTGTTTGGTGTTTGTAATTGCAAGCAATTCTGCATTTTTAAAAATATTAAAATTGGGTATTCCAAATAATCTACTAGTGCTGATACAAAACCACATGGACTGAATTTGATATTCTGTGCTTACAGAAAATTTCATTCTTACTATTGTTTGATGTGAGATGATTAAATAACATCACAGAATGAGCAAGCATTTGACAGTAAATGTCTGTAGTTAGAAGATCATGAACTGTAGCATAAAAAATGTTACTACTGCTTCTTGGGCTCTGTGTGTATTTCAGATACATAATCTAAATGTAGTTTGTTTCTAATCTAAGAAGCTGTGAAATTTCCCATGGTTTGCCTTGTTTGGCTTTTTGGAGTTTGATCTAAGCCATCTGTTGCTAGCCTCTGCCAGACAAGATGGAGACCAAACAGTATTATGTTGTGGATCTGATCTAGTGTGGACATTTTTGTGACTTGGAGAATGAAGTAAGGTGAATGTAAATTATTTACTAAGAACTGAAATACAGCAACAAGAACTAAAATTAATTTGATTTTTTAAATTACTTGGAATATTATAAAATCCTTGGGTAGAGTCTTATAAACTCCATACAACCTTTGTTTTTTTAATAGGATCTCCTATATAGAAGATCTAGGTCACTAGTGGATTATGAAAATGCTAATAAGGCATTGGATAAAGCAAGAGCAAAAAATAAAGATGTGCTGCAAGCTGAAACTACTCAGCAAATATGCTGTCAGAAATTTGAGAAAATTTCTGAATCAGCAAAACAAGGTATTTGGGTGGTCCTTGATCCTATGTTACTACTTGAAAATTAACATTTCAGTATGTTATTAATGAGAATTAATGTAATTAATAAGAATATATTTTTGTACTGTTTCCTAAGCAGGAATATTGTCTTTTAATTATTATTTATTTTAGAAAGTTCAAATTATATTTTTCTTTGGCTTCTCATAGCTCTGATAGGTAGAGCAAAGTCTAGGTGCAAATTACTTGTTAAGCTTTTTTTTCCACATACATAAGCTAGGATACAAAATTATAACTGTTAGCAGTAATAGCAAACAAATATTTTAGTGTTGTTAAAATTCCCCTTTTGGTTTTATGCTTTCTTCTGTGAAGGCACCAGTCTGTCACAGATATGATACTACATTAGAGGAGGGAGAAATAATGAAATGAGATTTCACTGAATTACAGAGTTAACAGAGAAAAGTAACCTTATTTACATGTTACTTTTCTTCTGGAAACTTACTGTCTTTTTTAGGTTAATACTTCAGTGAGTTAGTAGGTATCTGAGTCATCATTTGTGGCAGATCTGTTCAAGGTTTAAACACCATGCTCTCCTGTTTTTATCATTGAAGGGTTGTTTGAGCCTGTAAATCTGGTTAATGATTTCTGTAAAAAATTCATTGTGAGACAATGGAGAATGAGTGATCCTGTTAGCCACAACAGTCTATGCAGAAGGCATACATAGTTGTTCATCCTAGTTTTAGCTTAGTATATTCCCTGAAGACTTTCAAGTATTGGCCTTGAAAGAACAGTGCAGATGGAATCAGAGAAATAAATGTTAAAAGCATCCACTTGGCAGTCTTTTTTCAAAAGAGCTTAGTGTCCACAAAAGGTTACCTAGAGGTGTGGAACTGCAGTGATGGTTTGCTTTCTTCCAACTGAGTTGCAGTATTTTTAAGCCCAGAATGTGCTGAGATTAAACATGAGGTTTTTCTTTTTTCCTTCTCTCACCCTTTACCTCTTCCATCCTGAAGGAATGTCTGTTAATAGCTGAGGTCATTAGCAGGGATACTGTTAATGAGTCAATTTTTATTTTCTATAGAACTGATAGACTTTAAGACAAGAAGAGTTGCAGCATTCAGAAAAAATCTGGTGGAACTAGCAGAACTGGAATTAAAGCATGCTAAGGTAACGGTGATCCTTTTTGGCCTATATTTCCAGTGATTTTGAATATTATATGCTTGATTAACCAAAATGGCTACAGTTATTGTATGATACACACTTCACATTCAGGAAGGTGAATTTTAAGTTAAGCATTGTCCAGAAAGAGGAAATTTCTTTAATAAAGAGAAAATGAAGTGTAGGTGAAGTGTCTCTGAGAGATTGGTATGCTTGAGGTGCCTTTGGAAAACTCATATCCTGGAAGACAATTTTGCCTTCAGTTTTATGTTTATTTGGCTACTTGGTATTTACATCTGCAGAATTTGAAAACTTACCTATTTTTAAAACTTCATCTCTCCATTTCACTATGAGATAGGAAGCATAGGCAGTCAGTTAATTATGTCAGATCAAAAGCCCCCTGCTTCTAGGTTCTTGGCAAAATAATTTGCCTGATGCTGGCAGTCTCTGTCTGTGCTTTTGCACTTACTGGAGGCAGGCATGTGAAGTTTTAGTAGCAACAAAATGGCAAGTGCTTGGTCAGTCGAGTGTGGAGCCCAGCACTGACAAACTTTGCATCATGACCTTAGTTACCCAAGTGTATGTGTTTGTTTCCAGCAAAAATGCTAAGTGGGGAAGAGGTCTGGGGACAGTGGATACCCACTGCCCCAGCCTTTTGCTAGAAGCCTTCTATTATGGGTTTTTTTTTTTCAGTAGTGAGTGCCTCCAGACTAGATGCCATGCAGATGCATCTGTTTCTGAATCAGTCTACCCATGTGTCTTCTGGACTTGGAGCTGCCTCTCACAAAAAACATAGAGGTGAAATATGATGTAGCCTTGGGTGCTAAACTCACTTGAGAGGCTCTTTTGGAGGAATTCAGACAACAGTGAAGGCTGCTGCTTGACTTGCAGTTTAAAGTTACTTGCTCTGTGTGGAAAGAAAAACACAAATCCTAATATACAGAGGTTGCTGCACAGAAGAAGTCAGAGTGACCAAAGAATTGAAAGAAGGTTCTGAGGCACTGCTTGCATTTTGCGAGCTATACCTGCCTGTAGCTCTAGAAGACTTGAGGGCCATAGGGAAATAAACTCAGTAAATCAGGGACACTGTACATACAAATTCTAAGTAAACCCTTTCTGCCCAGTTTTGTTCATAATACTTCCCTATAACATACTTCTTGGAAATATTCTTAATATCCTCTTATCATTTTGAAATACAACTCAATACTTTTGAAAAAGCTAAAAATCAGGCTGTGGGTTGAGTTTGCTGTAAGTTGATGAAAGGGCAGACTGCTGTCAGGAAGGATGATGATGCATGACTCTTCCTTTCCCTTATGTTGGCACAATTATGTGTGCAGCTGCATAGTAAGAATGTGCTGAAAGTTGCTCTGGATTTTCCTAAGCTTTACTTTGTCTTGTTTTCACAACACCCCTTGTGTCAAAACACACAGTTTTGTCTGGGAGGGTCCAGCAATAAAAGAGAGCTGCCTTCTTAGCAGCAGCATGTACCCTAGATTTATTTAAAATAGCTGCCAAATTGAAGCCTTAGATTATCATTGGTCAGTGACCTACTCTAAACATACTGATGTTTCTTTGTCTGTGGCCATTCTGGGTGATTATCCCCCTAGGTAGTGCTTAGCTTATGTTTTGCTATTTCTGTGTTTCTTCATGACTTAATGCAGCTGTAGCTAATGTAAGACCTGAGTAAGTTTGGCCATTTTGGTGCAAAAGCTGCATTTGGTGTACTATTCAGTATTTTAAATGGTTGTATTTTGAGGTATTCCTGTGTTGGACTTCATGTTCAGGAAGGGAGGTTTGATAGCTGGTGAAACTGCTATGGTTATAATAATATACTTACAGCATTCATAGCCTTGGCTGTACATTCGGAGTCTTTTGACATGTGAATTGTAACTGAGTGAGACAGCCATTTCCTTCATGTAAATAAACAGAAACATATATTTTCCACAAATAGTAACATATACATTCTTGCCTCTCTGAGTTTTTTGAAAAAGAATTTCTTGTGTACTAGCAACAGATGTCTGTTTGGAACTGACAGAAACAGGAAGTAAGCAAAATGCAGTGCTAAGGGATTTGCTGAAATGTTTTGTCAGTAATTCTTTCTTTCCTGAAAAGGATGTTTCTGTCACTGTGGTTCTGCCAATAATTTTAATATCTACAGCTTAGGAGTGTGAGCTGGCAAGAAACACTTTTCTGAATCTGAATATATTGTACTTTCTCAAACTGTGGTGACGTAAGTCAAGTATGTCAGATACTGCAGCCACAAGGAGTAATGGCTCACAGTTTCTATTGTCCTTGATTTATTATAATTT
The DNA here is from genome assembly GCA_013397555.1 of Urocynchramus pylzowi. Classification (NCBI taxonomy): domain Eukaryota; kingdom Metazoa; phylum Chordata; class Aves; order Passeriformes; family Fringillidae; genus Urocynchramus; species Urocynchramus pylzowi. The sequence continues at coordinate 1,395,422 of VZRH01002477.1, forward strand.
AAATAAGGTAATTCTTGTGAACTTTGTAATTTTGATGTAATGAAAATAAATTATGTGCCTATTTGGAAAATTTTAGTAGACTGGCTGGCTTAGTCTGGAAACTACTGAGGTGTAAAGGATGTTGTGATGGCTTAACCTCAGCTGGCAGCTAAAACTCAGAAAAGTGAGAAAACTGCTGGGCTGAGTTCAAGACAGTTTAACAGGGAAAGCAAAAGCTGTGCACACAAGCAAAGCTAGGCAAGGACTTTATTCACTGCTTCCCATGGGCAGGCAGATGTTCATCCATCTCCAGGAGAGCAGGACCCCATTATGTGTGACAGTGACTTGAGAAAACAACAGTCTGAATGCCCCCCTCTTCCTTCTTATTTCCCCTACCTGATATACTGAGCATGATGTCATATTGTTTGGAATATGCCTTTGGTCACTTGGGGTCAGCTGTCCTAGCTGTGTCCCCTCCCAACTCCTGTGCACCCCCACCCACTTCTCCAGCGTTCCTGTACAAGAAGCAGAAAAGGCAGAGTAGGAGCTGCTTGGCAATAATGATGTCATCTCTGTGTTATCAACAGCATTTTCAGCACAAATCCAAAACACATCCCCATATTAGCCACTGAGAAGAAAACTAATTCTACCCCAGCCAAAACTAGCACAGATGTTCTGGTAACTTTCTTTTTTTTTTTTTTTTTTAAGACTGCTACATAATGGTCTGTAAATTACAAATATACTTCATGCTTCTGTAATAAGATGGCCAAAAGATTATTGTCACACTTTAGTTACAGGTAATGTGTGCAGTCCATAAGTGTACTTCAGATTGAATTCCATTTGGAGACTGAAGACTTCAGACTGAAGTATTCCTTTCAATTCATTAGATCATTACAGTCAAGAATCAGCTTTTCAGTAGCAGAGACCTTAAATTTATGAATCCTGTACACCACAAAGATGGGACACCAAGTCCTCATGTATCTTGCTTATATAGAATTTATTCATGTCACCGAATTACAAGCCTTTTAAAAAATAGCTTGTTGACTTTCCTTTGCCAGTATAGACGTAAGGAGACAAAAGAGCTGTTGAAGTGGTAACTGAAATTGCTGCCTTCTAGATAAGACTGAGAAGGATTTAGTAGGCATAACTGGGAATCTGCTTTCAAGCCTTTAAATCAGTTAATTGATTAATCTGGATTATAAGAACCTGAAGGGGAAATAGAATTATGATTTTACCTTTTGGGGCTGAGGGATGAATGTCCTGCTTATCTATCACAAGTCATTGGAGCGCTTTTAACTGAAAAAGTATTTACAAACTCTTAAAGACTTCTGTGGACTGTTTATGAAAAGGCATGCAAATCACAGATACTTACATGCCTTTGTGTGTCTGAAGTTTTCTTTATATGTTTCTTTTTTTGATCCAAAAATTTTTTTAGAAGTCAGCAGTTTCTTCTATGTTCATAACTGGGCATTCAGACTGCTTTGTTCCTGCATTTTATCTGAACCTGATAGGAATTACTCTTAACACTGTCAACAGCCTGACATTTTTTTCTTACATAAAGATTTCAGATTTGGGAACAAATGTAGTACAGGTATTTCATAGTGAATAGCTAGTAGTTTAAAGTGATGTAAGCATACATGAATGAACATATAAATACTGAGTGGTTTTGGTGGGGTTTTTTCCTGCAAAGTAAATTCTGGCTTATCAATCACATTTACTTAATTCACAATAGTATCAGTTCTGTAAATTCATTCAGATATCCGAAAATCAGTCTGTATATTTTTATGGTAGAGCCAGAATGCTTTAAATAAGATTAAAAACTGTGTTTAGAAAGGCGGCCAGAGCTTGGCTTAGAGTTAAGATGAGTTAATGTTCTGATAATCACTTCTGTAGCTCCAGCTGTAATGGCTAAACTCGATGGCTAAATCACCTGGCTAAGCATGTAAATCAGTCTGCTGTCTAACAGGGCCTCCTCCTTGAACAAAGCTGTCAGCTCAAATGGCTGCTATAAGGGAGGAGATCCTGAGTGCTATGAATTGTTTAATATTTGTTGATGAATACAGTATTCACAGTATTCAGAAACACATGAATACTTACACTTAGGGGATCTCATTCTAGAGACAGAGGAATGGTCCTGATATAGGAAATATTTTAAACTTTGCAACTGTGAATTTCATTGCTGAGAAAGTGCTCTGCAGTGAATAGTTTTCGTGGCCAGACTAGACCTCTAGGAAGAAACATGAAAGGGTATTAAGTGCTTATTTTTGAATATCAAATTGGCTCTCTTATTTCCATGACACTATATTCTTACATTCAAAAAAACTTCTAATACAAAAGTTACACATATTTTTCCATAAGGTTAAAAACTGTCTATTCTTCTTTAGTGGTGTCATTGCTATTTAAAAAACATTGTTCTGTCACAAGCTTAAAAGAAAGAAGATAAATGTGGTGATATTTTTCTTTATTTTTACAGGGTAACTTACAGCTTCTGCAGAGCTGCCTGGCAGTGTTAAATGGTGACACATAAGCTACGTTCCGTCCTCCCACTAACAAGGGCTGCCCTCCTCTGGATTTTGTTTCCATGACTTTAAATAGGCATTTACAATTCCCTGGAGAAAACATTTGACAAAGTGCACATAAGCAAGCTTCTTCTTTCAAAAGAATTAAACATGTGAAAGTAGCTCCAGACTATATGAACAGCATACTTGTTATACATACATATTCATGTTTATTTAATCATTATACGCTTTCATTGTTCAGAAACCAAATGCTCGGGTTTTGTGAAAATAGCCAATATAATAATGTTCATGTTATGAATACTATGATACGGCTGCAATCTTATTTACCTTTGTAAGTAATTTCTGAAGATCACCATTTGAAGCACATTGTTCAAATGGCCTAAATATTACCATTAGATATTTGAATATTGTTACTATAATGGCATTGTATACACTGTCTTAGTTTTTTTTCCATGTACTTATATCAAAAAACTTATCTTTTTTTCAATTGTGAACATTTCTTAGAAATTTTGGAGAACTTTGTGTAACCTTTATAACTATGATTTAAAAAGAAAAGCAGATGCATTAGTATGTTTGCCTTAACTTGTAGACTAATCCAATTATTGTAAAATAAACCATGAAATCAGTGATTTTTCTAAAATGATGCAGACACTGTATCATCTATAAGCTTAGTATTTTCTAGTAAATTAGATTAATTTGGTTTTTTCTCTATTCATCGTGTAAAAACCATTGACTAAGTATTGGATTGGTCTGACACTACTCGCCCAGTACTTTTCACTTGCATTCTCAGGTTTTTATCTGTTTGTCTGTGACTTTCCGATCCAGTGTACTTAAATTGTTTTGAGCTTGGTGGCTGACTCTGCAATTTCTTTGGCAGAAATACTTTTGAGAGAACTTCCTGGGTTTCTTCTGAGAAAGGGGAAATAAAGTAGCAGAAGGGAGTTCGGAAGGTGCGTAAAATATCAGTGAAATGTAATACTGCCCCACTGTCATACAGATAAAATGTTTTGCTTCAGGAAAAAAGTTAAGGTATCCCCTATAAAGGAGTGTATTAAGAGGATATTCTGCTAACTGAACTTAAGACTTAGAGCTATGAATCCAGTATTGTTAGTTGTATTGATTGGTCTCCCTTCCTTGAACTATGACCCTTTTCCAAGAGGTGCTGCTATGTTGTGTAATTTCACGATGTCATAAAATGAGGCTTTACTTGATGAGCTGCTCTTCACAGTGGGATTGCTGCTTTATAAGCAATATATGCTGTTTGCAGGCCTTCAGTGGAGCAGCGAAGTTTGGGTGAATGGTACGGTTGGAAATGCAGGTCAGTGTAAGTCAATGTCTCTGTGATTACAGATGCCCTGTACTGCCGCACAGAGGTGTGCGGTTTGTTTTGTTTCACTCGGATAGGGTGAATTGCACAGTGTCGTATACTTACCCTGCTGCCTTGCACATCAAAACATTGCAAAGGCAGAGAAGTTTGCATTGTGCTGTGATTCATGTACCCATCACCTCAGGCTTCGATGCCCAGTGCCCAGTGGGTCTTGGCAACTTAGCTAGCACACAGAGTATTCCCAGCAATGCCTACTACACTAATACTGTGCTGTTCATCTTCTAGATATAACAGGTATAATTCCTAAGGAACTCATCTATAAATAGACTACAAGGGACAACGATGACAATGTATATATAGTTAACAATATTGTAAATATTTTAAGTAGGATGTGGGAACAGTTTTTAGATTAGTCCTCGCTGTTGAGTGTTACTAGCTCATTAAATTTTTTCCAAGCCTCTTGGTATTGGGTGTGTCTCTTAAAGCTCGAACTCTGGCTCGGTAACTCTGTAAAAAAAGTGCTTAAAACGACCCGAGGACCTGCAACTCCGTGGACAGAAGGGAAAAGCCTCGCCCGCCCGCTCCTCGCTGCGGGGCGGCCCGAGAGCGGCCGGGGCCCGCTCCGGCCCGGCCCTGGCGGCGGGGG
>VZRH01002477.1:1409913-1497607 GCA_013397555.1 Urocynchramus pylzowi
GGAGCGGGGCCGGGCCGGGCCGGGCCGGGGGCAGCTGGCCTGAGGCGCCGAGCGCGGCCAGAGCCCGCGGCGGCCGGAGCAGCGGCAGTCTCCGCCTGGGACTGAGGGTTGACCCCTCCTTGCTGGCGGGGACTCGGCTCCTCACCCTGCCAAGCTAACATCCTGCCCGGGCTGGGAATAAACCTCGCATTAAACATCGAAATGTGCTGTTTCGCATGCTGTGTCCGGGCGTCTGGCAGCCTAGTCCGATTCTCCTCCGGCATAAGTTTATATCTTTGGAGTTATGGTAGTTGTATCTTTTGCACTGAAATACCGACCTTTCTGTTAAGGATAAGTGTCTTTAATGATTTCTTTTTGTCTTTTGCCTAGAGGAAAGTGAATGTGCACGCTGCAAAACCTTGCAAACCTAGGCTTTCATGCTGCTTTGTCACATGGCTTTTATTACATGGGTATTTAATCCTCGAGGTGGTAAGTTTGCTTGGCTGTTTTAGAGTGGAAGAACTTGGTAGATGCTCATGTAAAGGCGTCTCTATAAAGACTGTTTATAGGTTTGCTTCTTTATCTGGCCCTTTTGTACAGGCAGTGAACTTTTTTAAGTAATGCTGTGGCATCACAAGTATTTTTCTCTGATTTTTTGATCTTGACTTAAAATGATGTCTCAATATGAGTGATCCTGAGCCATCTCCAGTTAATGCTGAGCAGTAGAGAGAGAAATTAATTAAAACATTAACATAGAGAAGGGTATAAGCAGTAGCAAGAAGCTCCTTTTACTGAGATTCTGCTTAGTTTTGTAAAGAAACTCACATTTGTTATGTAAAAGTGGTGTAACCAAGTTACAGCAGTGTGATCAATCATTTTTTTTTTCCTGCATCAAGTCAGTAGAAATGGAGATTACTGGAAAAGAGAAGTAGTAAGTTTTATAGACTTACTGTGCACAATTGTTAGGTAGGGGTTCTTATGCTGTATTCTGTGTTAACGTACCTTCTTCCTTTTATGCCATGCCTGTACTTAGGAAACCTAATTTTTTTTTTCCTTGCAATTATGTTAGTCATGAGTACTTTTTTTCCTTTTTACGTTGTGCAAAATATTTAAGTAAATGAAAGCGTGTGCACGTTTACTTTCATAAAATGTTCATATTGTTATTGCCACGTAATGTACAAATGTAAAGAGTGGCACAAGCATCACTTCTGATCTCAGATCAGCAAAAATGTTTTTTGTCCTCAAACTGGATGCTTTGGCCGTAGTTGGGTCATGTCTGCCAGGTGCTGTGTGGGTGCAGTGCGGACACAGTGGCCTTGGGAACTAATGGTGCGTGGCTGTGCTCCAGTATCAGAAGTGAACGCTGATATGGAAATGTGGATTTATGAGTTGACCTTCATTTTAGTGTCTCTTACTGTATAATCCTCTGGGACTATAAATACACCAAGCAGCTCTGCACAGGCACACCTCATAGCTCTGCTGTGCCGTCATGCTTGGTACGCCTGTGCTGTGCAGACTTATCTCAGGAGAGCACAGAGCACGCACAGCTCCTCTGGTTTCACCTGTGGAAACTGAGTGCTGCTGTCTGGCCTTATCACGCTTGTTAATCTCCAGTGTGTTTTATAGTGTTTCGGGCTAAGTTTACTGAATCTCTGCTGGCAGTTGGATGAAATCAACGGCTTTTTTATTCATTTTGTTTACTTCTGAATTTCTGAAACCTTAAGCTTTCTTAAACCATAATCTTGTAGTAATCTTGATGCCTTGTGAAGGCTGACCTAGAACAGAGGCTAGATGGAGTTAAAGGATAAAGTATTTATTAAAAGGCCTCAATGGATACACTTTGGGCAGTATAAGAGCCCAGCCAGGGTTACACCCAAGATGAACCCTAAATGGTCACATTTGGGTCGTGAGATCATGAGGTCTCTCACTTTTATAAGTTCCGGTCCATTAGCATATTGGAGCTAATTGTCTAATTATAGCTTTAGTTTATGAAGTCCCATCCTTCTTGTTTTTCTCTCTTCAGTTCACATTGTTTGTGCTCTTGGGCCTGAAATCTGGATCAATTGTCCTTGATCCCAAGCTACAAAAGACATTGTTTTGTCTAGCTACTCTGTGAAGAGAGCTTACCATCCCTTAATATGAAGCTCAGAACTACACACTAAAGCAGTGCAGAATCTGAAAAATAGAAAAGCTAAAACCTAAGGCATCATTTCCCCCCTTCTTTTTTTTTTTTGGGGGGGGGGGGGGGGGGCGCTTTCCTGTCTCCCATGATGCCAAAATTTGTTTAGATAAAGCATCAAAAGCCCTAGAGGTTGACAAAAGTCCCATTGTACATGTACTTTATAAGCTATTGTCTCAGTTCTCTATATAAGTTTTACAGAAGTTCCCTGTTAGGAGTTCAGCTCATAAAGTGGTCATCTGCAGATTTTTTAGCAGATAGCTTCACATGAAGTTTATTTTGCAGTGCAATCTCTTACGGTAAAGTATTAATGAGTGTGTTTATTTAAGCACACACCTTGACTCAAAACTATGCTGATGCTCTGAGGCATTGTGAGTGAAGTAGTTAGAAAACATCTAATGCTGTCTGCTTAGAAAGGTGGTCATCCACAAATAAGAATGGTGTTATTCAGTGAAGCTGCTCGTATTATTGTAGTTTAGTTTTGTTTTGTATTTTTGTGGTGGTTGACTTTTTTCTGCTTGGCTGAATGGGGCTGGCTTCTGCAAGACTTGCTCAGCATCTGAGAAGATGAATGTGAAAACTTGTGTTTTCTCAGTGCCCATTTTCTGTTATCCATCACACTCCCCATGCTGGTGCCTGTCCTCTTGTGTCACTGATGCCTTGCAGTGGATAACTTGCAAGGCATCCTTTGCAGTTCAGCTGATTGGTTCTACTGGCATTCTGGTTTTCAGTGTTCAGTAGGTTCTTCCGTGGTTTATAATTGCTGAATACAGTTGGTCGTGTCTGTTTCAGAAACGTAATGTTACAAGACAGTAACCACTAAAGTTTTAATGCTGTAGTTTGTGATGTCTTCTGTGGTTTCTATTTCAAATGCTTTTTTTCCTCAACTGTAGTTCAGATTCCATGCTAGTTTCCATTGTTGGAATGGCACTGTACACAGGCTATGTGTTCATGCCTCAGCACATCATGGCAATATTGCACTACTTTGAAATTGTGCAGTGATGAAGAACGTGTTTTCAAGAAGTAACCGGGCTTTGAAATCTGGTCTACAAAGAAGAATGAACCTCTTAGTTTTACCAAGATTTCTACTGATGTCCGAAAGACACAATTATGACTCTGAAGACTAGGAAATGAGATATGTAGAGCAGGGGCGTGAGATGTCCCCTATGTTGTGTTCATTCCCTTTAATTTTACAAGATATGCCCTTGTATAGTAGTTTTGTCTACTTTAACATTGTGATTGTACTTTGATATCAGTATTTTCTTAACTTTGTGACAGTTTCAATATTGCACTGTGAAAGCTTTTCTTAATTGTAATTTTGAGTAAATCTTAATTGCCTTCTATTTTTAATCAGAAAGTCATCTTATTAAATGGGGCTTAAAGCTTTTGCTATTGTATGGTATGTATTTGCCTGGATATTTCTATTGACGCGTTTTGTAAGAAAATACATCTAGATTCATATTAGAGACATGGATATATTCGTCTAATGCTATTTACAAAAGTTAGTTTGTATGACTGAACTCAGGTGTACTGTTCGCTGTCCAAACTTTGTTCAACAGTATATTTGTGCATATCACCTAAATTTGGAATTAGCAGTTGTTTCCAGTTTCTGTATTCTACCTGTCGGAGGAGGGAGGGGGAGATGAGGCATTGAAGCAGAGGGATGATTGCATTCATTATGTTTGAAGTAGTGCTGTGGTTCTGGACTCTGTCTGGGTGGGGGGGGAATGGACTTTTCTTTACTGGCATTGGCCCACATACAGCTTTGGGATAGCACTTTAAATCAACCCTGTTTTTCTAGCTACCAATTCACTTTTACAGGATGCTTTATTATGTTCCAATGGCTATGGTTTCTGCTGATTTTCACTCAACAGTGTAATTATGTCTAGGTTTTCAAGGGGTTTTCTATTGCTGCTAGCGTTCCAAACATGTTTTCGCTACAAACGACCAAAACATAGGGATTTCAAGGGACTTGAGTTACAACTACAGCAATAAGTAGCTGAATACTTGGCTGAAGTCCTGTCTTTTTTTTAATAGGGATTTTTTTCAGTTTTGTATTCTGAAATGTAAAAGGGTGACAACTTTCCTAAGTGGACAATTTTTTGTTGTTGTTGTTGTTTAAAAAATAAAAGTTAAAAAGCAGAGCTTTGATGCAAAACTTTCTTGGAGAAGTTAATGTGTTTCCGAGTACTGTTTGCTTTTCTCAGAACTTCCCAAAATTGATACCTGACCAAAGAACTGTGATTTTAATGGCCCAGTAATCGGTACTGTTACGTCTTTTATGCAACGTCTGTGGACATCAGAAATTGTAGATGTACAGTATCTATAGAGATATTGTCTCTCAGATTATTTCATTTTCTCAAACGTGTACTCATGAGAAAAGAGTGCTTTTTCCTGTATTTAAAAACTTCTTATGTATTTGATTAAAAACCCTGTTGTTGTTTTGGTAACTAAAAACAGCGAGCCTTAAATTTCTTAGATGAACCTGAGCTTTACTGAAGTTGGTAGGAGTCTCCCTCTAATTCAGTGCTTTCACTTCTTAATAACTGGTCAACAAAACATGGGTAGGTTTCTGGGATTGTGTTTTTTGTTATTTTTTGGTGATGTTTTATTGTGGTTTTATTTAAATGTATCCAGAGTTGTATGTGAGCATTTTAAGTGTATACATGGAGAAAATGATAAGTTAATGTACTCTTTTTGAAGTAACAGCATAAATCCAATTTCTCTGTGGATTAAATCAATACTTGATTGTGATGTTTCTTTGCAAACTACTACCATGATTGATAACCTCTTTTTCAGCAGTAGATAATGTTATTTGTATGAGGGTGAGAAAATCCCTTCTGTGTGGTGGCATTAGGAATGTTAAGCACGATTTTTAATTGTGAAATGTTTTATAAAAGGCCTTTGATATACTGACTTTTATTAGCTGTCTGCTTTTTGTTGAGAAAAAGAAGAGTAACCATTAATTTCCAGTTATTTGCCTTATGTTGGCTTGATTGATACCATACTTGAATTCAATTTACTAATTTGAGTACAGTCTTTTTCAGTATTTCTTTTAGTATAAATCAAGAATCTATTAGTCTTGGACAGTTCTTTTTAGATTCTGCATACTTTGTTAAAGATGGAGTAATTTCATTAATAAAATATGATGTGTTTACTGAAGTTTAAATTTCTAGAAGAAAGTTTTTGCAGTGTGTCCTTCTGTTTAGGTTGAGCTAGTGAAGAAATGGTTCAAGTGGTGATAATTACATAGCAGAGCTTTCTTTTTTAAAGTAGGGGTGTTGGTAGGGATTTAATTAATCATTACATTTGAATAATAATAATAATCAAGGCTACCAAGTCGTTTTCCCACTGCAGTTTGCCTTATTGTTGTATCAGCTGGGGGATCATATCCTCTATGATAAAACCTTGATATTTTTTTTAGTGCAAGCTGGAGGTCAAAGGCAGTTCTAATATCATTTGGAGACAGCTGGTCAATCATGCTTTTGCGGAAACATGTTGATAACAATTGAGGCATTAGTAATTTAGATAAAATTGGAAAAAAACAATTATGAGAAATGAGAAAAAAAATTACCTGAGAGACATGCAAGTGGCTGTCTGTTGATCTTTTAATAGTTATAGCTCTTGGGGTTTAGATTGCATCATTAGATATCAGCATTTAAAAATGCATTAGGTGTGTCCTATAGCAGAAGTGATAATTCCAGTTGGTGAGACAGCTGACGGAGCCGGGGCGACTCACTGGGCTGGAGGCCCTGGGGCTCCCAGAGCCAGCTCTGCACAGGCTCCTTGGCTGCCTCCAGGGCTGGGTACTCTACAATTATTTATTGAAAAAACCTTTCCAGAAGGAGCTGCTCTAAGCAAAACAGGCATTGTGTTGCAGAATGTGAGGCTGGAGCCAGAAACAGATCCAGGACTTGTGTAGTGTATGTGTGACTTGAATCAGTGATATCTTTTTATATACACATATATGCACAAACTCTGTTTTTTCAGTATATGAGTGTGTATATATGTATATGTAAATATTATTTGCTTCTTGTCAAAAATTAATAGCAATTAGTTTGGAGACAGAGGCTGTGGGGTTTCTTTTCTGGTTTCTTCCCTATGAAGGAAAACACCAGAGAATCCTAAAGTGAGACAATTTTTACAAAATTTTTTAAGAAATATATTTTGTATATCCATCAATATTAAAAAGAAGTAGGTGTGAAAGGAGCATAGCATTGCAAAGAAAATCTTGGGTGATAGATGGGCATTGTGTTACTGCAGACTGGTGTGATGTGAAGCATTGCCTTGTTCCATTCAGGTGAAGAAATGAAGTGTGCATTGTAAATGCTGAAGAAGGGGTACTTGCTATTGACTTAACAACAAATAAAGGTTATATTAAGGTGAAGACACACAGCTTGAAGAGAATTGGATACCTTGGGCTGTGCACAAATGTGTGGACAGAGCAGCTATCCTGTAAAATACCAGAGCTGTGGACTCTGGAATTGGCAACCCGATAAAGGTTTTCAGTGCCAGAGATTCCTTGCACCTGCTTATTTGCTTATGTCTTCTGCAACTGCTATTGTAGGAAGACAGTTTTTCCCCACTTGCTGCTTGCTGGCATGTTATCCTGTTACTAGTGTGGTGCTTTTGTCTTTTTTTTTTTTTTTTTGTTCTGACAAAAGGAAACCAAAACCTTTATGCATTGTTTTTCTGTTTGATCTGCTAGGTCAGCCTTAAACAGTAGTCATCACTGAACACAATAGGTGCTGTCTTATCTGCCTTTTGTTTGTGTAGTGATGACTTAAGAAGAAAATCTGACATCATAGCCCAGAGCTGGATCTGTCATCTCCTTGTAATGGAGAGAGATGAATATCTGAATATCTAGGTCTGATCTAGATTCTAGTGTAGGATTTGGGCAGAAATCCCTCTGCTTTTCATAACCTTCAGTGCATCACCACAAGATCCTCAATCCATCTTAACTAGCACTGCATGATGGAATACAAAGAAGGTATGAAGAACTGTTTCTGAGAGTTTAGCTGCATAAGAGTTGAACAGGTCTTGATGTAAATCTTAGTCAAACAGTGATCCAATTTCTAAAGTAAAAGCTCTATCACATCGTTGGAACTAATAGGTGATCAACACTTTGCTAATCATGTATGATGTGTCTGGTTTTTATTTATGCCCATATCTGCAGGTAGAATTGTCTCAGCATATCTTGCATTTTGTGTTCTCTGCAATTAAAGATGGATAGCATATCTCAGGCCCAGATTTTACAACAACAAGAAGATGCACTATATAACCCCCAAAAGAACTTGGGAAAAGAATCGTCCTGGCAATGATTGGTATTATTTGTCTTTTCTGTGAAATTTGTTTGTGTCTACTGAGGCAGAAAAGTCATGTAGCTATGATCACATTGGAATTTAAACCAAAAATCTTCTGGCCAAGGTTTATGTTCCTTTCTTGTCTCTGTAATGATTGGCTGTTGTCCTCTCTTCCTTCAAGATGTTCTTGCTGCACATACTTCAAAAACGAAGAATGCCTCAGAACACATTGCTATTTAATGCACACAGGTAAGGTTATGACATTCTGGAAGATGTCTTTGAATAATATTCTTGCTGGAATAACAGGACTATCCTATTAGCTCCTCTGAGGAGTGATCCACAGGTATGCATGCACTCTGAAGTTGAATACCTAGTTAAGACTAGTGACTAGTGCTAGACTGCACACAGCTTATTATTTTGCTCATATTATGTTACCAGCTCAAAATAAGCATTTTTGAGAGAAAGCCTCCTGTGCCACATCCCAGGATCCAAAAAGTTTATATACGTAGGTAATACTTCCTGAATTTTAATCAAAATTAGCAAATAGTTCCCAAACTCAGGAGAGAATTAGTGGATGATTTTTTGTTAGACTTGTTTTTTAAAAAAAAATCTTCAAAACCCTTTCTGTGTTGTAGAGTATTTCAGTAGGTTGGACAAAAAAGTAGTGCTCAGCTCAGTGTGACCGAGGATAAAATGTGCAGTCTGTTTGTCTTAGACCACAAAGAGGGACCATTGAACTCTTGATTTTCTAATCAAATGGAAAAGTTGACTTCACTGGAATGGGATCATGGGGCTGTCTGTACCCAGAGAATAAGTGACAACTTCTGTGGACTGTGGATGTGAGGCTTTCTGGGTCAGGACACAGCTGCAGGGTCTGCCTGCACAATGTGATGGTGCCTAGTGCTGAGATCAGAAGTACCCTGCAGAAGGACTTGTGCCACTTCTCTGCCTTTCCTTGAACAGAGAGTTATATTAAGCTGTGCTTACACTGAAAAAAATTCAAGTGTTTGTGAGGAATCATGAGGAAAGTTGAAGTAAAGGATGCCAGCTCTGGTCTCTGCTTTGTGCTGCGTGGTGTGAGGCAGACAGCCTGTAGGTATCTGCATGACATCTTGGGTTTCCATACTGCCTCTGCTCAATGTCACATGCACATGTGAGCACAAATGTTCTGTCTTGTGCCTTTTGAAAACTCTTAAGGCTTGTTCAAAAAGGTGGCAAGTGTAGTTCAAGCCTTTTGTTTCTCCTTTGCCATCTGGGGAGCAGGTGCAATTGCACCGATTGGTAATCTCTAATTTGATAGATGATGACTCATTTCTTTTGAAACCAATGTATATACATCCCATGATGTACCAATGATATGGATATCTCTATTTGCTGCAAGAAGCAGTCTTGCTGGAAAATCCTCTTTTGTCTGACATTTCAGCAACACTGGAGCTCTCCATAAAACTACTGATAAACCCTTTGCACTGTGCGTTAGATTGGTTTCAACCACTGTATGTTCTCTTAAGTAGTTTCAGGCCTAGACAGGACAGTAGACGTGCCAAGGAAACGGATGAGAGAAACAGAACTCCATCCATGTCCATTTTATTTCACCTGCTGAATTACCAGGTCTGTTTTGACAGTTGGAGACTGGAGTTACCAAGGGTAAAGCACTGAATTACATTAACAAAGGAAAACAAGACCTGGAAAGTATCAGTTGTGATATTGTGGTGAGGGTCTGCTCTGTGACAGTGAATTTTTATTTTTTATTTTTTTTTAAGGCTTACTCATATAAGCAAGATTCTTGTTAGTGAACTAGAAGACCAAAAAATAAATTAAAATAAGTAGGAACAGGCTATAAAGGAGATGTATAAAAGCATTGCTTAGACAACCAGATTATAAAATTAAATGACTTGTTACATCAGCAAGGGCAGTGGTGGATATTCTCATTCTCATACACTGCCTTTAGAATGGCTTCTGGCACACTCTCCCACAGTGTTTGCATGTGGACCAGAGGAACTGAGTAACATGAATGGACTGTTTGGTGGTTTGAACTGGATGGATCACTGTACTCAGAGCAGTTACTCAATGTTAATTTGTAAAGTGGCTATAAGTGGAGTACCCTGTAAGGTGATATTGGGGCTGATGTTCAGTGTCTTCAGAGCTGACCCTAATTATTAGGCAATGTTCCTCTATGGGGAAAATAATTAATATGCTGCAAAATAAAGCCTGGGTTCAGAATTTGGCTGACAGAAACCTCAAGATCTTTGACAAGGAGAAGTGCAGAATTCTCAGCTTTGCTGAGAGAGATCCTCGGAATCAGTGGTGTGTGAACATGAGCCAGCAGTGAATTCACAATACAATTATGGCAGCTTGCATGTTAGCCTATGGAGGAGAATGTGGCCACCAAATTGAGGAACATTTTTTGTCCTCATCATGTGCTAAAGAAGCTGCTGCATACTGTGTCTGATTTTGGGCTCTTTGATTCCAGATGAAACTATCCCAAGGAGACTATAAAGAAAATTAGGAGTTAGGAACATGTTTCCTAGAGCAGTTGTGAAACCTTTCTCCTTGAAGGTTTTTAAGACTTCTCTGGACAAAGCCATGACTAACCTGATTAGAGCTAGTGTTGCCATTAGTCCTGCTTTCAGTGGGAGGCTGGACTAGGTGCTCTCAGGAAGCACTTTTGAAACAGCTTTTCTATTGTTCTTTAAAGACCAAGGAAGATGTCAGGTGAAGGAGTGTGAGAAAAGTATTTACATGGCTCATAATAGCAACTGAAGGAGTAGGCATTAGGAGAATGATACAGAATCCAGTGTTAGAAACTCATAGGATGGCAGAGTGAAAGTATAGGGAATGTGCTGAGATGACAGTGGTGACATGATTCCAATGTGATCTTTACAGCAACACTGCATTTCCCTCAATGCTATTTTTAGTCAATAAAACATTATAAGACTGAAACCAACAGAACAAGCCCCACTATTTTCTGAGCTTGAAATGAGGAAAAAAATACAAGAGAGGCATCTGCTGCAATATTTTCCAAGTATGTTTCCTATGAAACTGAACAGCTTGTGAGCTGAGCAGTTATTTACCTTCTCATGAGCTCTGTTTCCAGAACAGGTGTCTCATGGACTTGCCCTGTACTTTGTTGTTATTTTTGCCTTGGAATATGTGTCCTGAATTGTCTTCTGTGCTTAAACATTGATTCATTCTTATTCACATTTGAGGACTTTTATATTTGAGACTTAACATGTCTTGAATGACTCTGCTGCTAAGAAATCAAAATATTTCTTCTCATTTTCTGTAAAGTATTGTTTCTGGAAGAGAACAAAAAGAAGAATCTAATTCCCACTCATTCAATTTGCGGCTGCTCCATGTGGAACTTGAAAATAGCTTATTTTTGGGAGCTTGTTCTTCTCTTGAAAGGTCCAAAACTGTAAACCAGGGAAAACAAGCTTGTTTTTTGCAGCAAGTATTTATGGAGTAATTTTTCCTTTCCTTTTGGTCATTATAGAATTGCTGTTAATGTTCTTTTGTGAATTCCCGAATGATATGTGGTTAAGAATTGGTAAAAAAGAATACTCTGTTGTCTCCCAGCCCTGGATCTTCCTTAGCAAGAAAAAAAGCACCTTGTAAAGAACTCTTTTATTGTAAGGGTCAGAACACTTTAAAATGCCACCTAGATGCCTTCTGTCAGAGAGTAGCCCTTTATTTTTTGGCCTTTTGCAGTAGCTGAAAAGAGAGGGAGCTTTTCTTCTTGTTAGAGCTGATTTTTAGCTTCTTTGGACTATAAGGTCTCTGAGATCTTGGCAAACATGGGGATCCCTGTAACCTGAATTCCTCTTGTCTCTCTGTCCAGTCTAATGGGTATGGGATGTGGTTATCCTTTCTAGCTTAAGTTAATGTCAGCTCTAACTTAGGTATTTAAAATGCAGTAGTATGGTCACTCACCTGGGAGAAATCCAGCTTCCAGTCATTGCTTTCACATCCAAATAAATTTAGGAGACTATCAGGGAGACTGTAGCATCCTTCTTAGCATGTGTCCAGGCTAGGTATCCCTCGACCACTCTGTGTGTTTGGCCTCAAGTACATTAGCTTCCAGTTTTTCTTTACACCTTGATTGAAAATTTTACTCTGGGAATGAGACTGATCTTTCATTGACAACTCCGTTGATACAGCTCAGGGCACCTTCACCTGATTCCTGCAATTCCCCTGGCAACAACTCTAAATTCAGTGACTTGTTTTGAATGACAGCACTCAAGGAATTAGAGCTCACCTCTACAGTGTGGGGTGAAGCTTGTGAAAATAGTCCCTGCTCTCCATTTAATTAGCCTGTTTGTCATACCATCTTGATGTACTGGTATAACAAGCCAGGATGTCAAGTGAATTAAAAACATCAAACAGCTGCTATGCTTCTAAATGAGCTGAAAGTCTAAGGTTTCTAGTCAAAGCAACCTTCTCCCAAAACCATCAGCAAATGGCAACCCTGCAAGAATTACTCTTTAACAAGGATGCTGTCAAGTGAGCCGTGGAGTTTACTCTAGTGGAAAGAAAATGGCACCTGTCTGTCTGCAAGTGGCTGATTCCCCAGCTTCTCCCAGCTGTGTGCTTTTGCAGAGCTCTGTTCCAATTAGAGATTCATTTTGGGGACTGCTAGTGCAGCAACATGCAGTGCATGGTTTTGAAGAGAAAGGAGACTATTTTCATGACCAGCGGGATCTTCTGTAGTTTTGGAAACTAAAAAGTGGTCTGATTGTTCTTGTCCCTGTGTGTCTTTTCAGGATGCTTTTTGTATGTGTCATATGCTTGTTCAAATAAAGAAACAAACCAGGTAATCTCTAGTGGGGTGGGACTACTACCCTTCCAGTTATAACAGTTGTTCTTATTTCTTACCATAATCCTGCTTTTCTTTAAGCCTGTTCTGTATACCATGTGCAAAGATGAGTGATTTTTCTTTTGCAACAAGCTTTTACATACTTCAGAGCAGGAGGGACAAGGCAGGGAATTAATAATCTTCCATAAGCTAAACTGCCTCAAGTATTTTCTGAAACTGGATGTTACCTCATCTGAGGCCTTATCAGTGCCAACTGAAATAGACAAATTGTATCCTGAAACCGACATGAAATAATCCTGTTTATACATCCCTGACCAATGTTTATCTTTTCATGATGGCATTATATTGACTTGCCTTTTGCTTGGTATCTGCTGCCTTCCCCTCTCCTAAGAGCTGTTACCTTGCCAGCCATTTCCTGTCCCAAAGTCATTAAATTGGGGGTTATTATGAAAATACAGTGCTTGACATAAGTTCCTGCTTGGTTTGTGTCCTTTTGCCTTGTCCCAACTGCTTTCCAGTTTGCTTATGGTGAATTCTGTTTGCAATCCAGTATACTTGCAGTTCTTCCTACTTTCTCAGGTGCAGACTCAATAAGGTTGTTTATTCCATTGTCTATATTATTAGTGAAAGCACTGAATGAAGTTGAAGTGGTGCAGTTATCCATGAAATTTCCACCTCAATGTGTTTTCTTTTTTTTTTGAAAGGGAACCACAGGTTGATAATTGCAATGTTTATCTGTGTCTGAGGTCAACAGTTCCTGTTTACAAACTGCTTCTGAGGGGAGATGGAGCCTTCCAGAAGGCATTACTGACTCCTTTTTCCTAGAAGCTCCTTCTGAAGGCCATGACCAATGGGCAGCTGAGTAAATTGGTTAACTGGGTGTGCTGGCCAGTTTCTGCTGAAGGATTTGTGCACTGTTCACAGTGGTCTGATTTGCTTTGGGAACAGAACAGAAGGGACTGACTTTCTGTTTTATATTGACTTATCCCAGACTCCGTGTCTATTTTGTTTTT
The DNA here is from genome assembly GCA_013397555.1 of Urocynchramus pylzowi. Taxonomy (NCBI): domain Eukaryota; kingdom Metazoa; phylum Chordata; class Aves; order Passeriformes; family Fringillidae; genus Urocynchramus; species Urocynchramus pylzowi. Next base: position 1,423,201 of record VZRH01002477.1, read on the forward strand.
CCCTATGGTAATTAATTTTTGCATTCTCTGAGCATACTATTTCTGTGCTGTATCCTACTGTACACACATTTGCTGCCACATGCTGGCTGTCTTGGGTGTCTTCTTAAGCACAAGAAGCTGAAATAACCCTTTTTCTACAGGATCTTCTTGGTTAGCCACCACCACCTTGCTGTCCCTGGCCAGCCTCAGCTCCTGTTTTGTTTTCTAGAATTGGCTTCAGAGGATCTTTGGGGACTGGGGAGCATGGGGTTGGTGACTGTGCCAGCACTGCAGATGAGAACTGATGGGCCTTAGAGCCAAATCTGTTGTGGTGTGTTCCTGACACCTGTGAAGGGTGGGAGGTGTGTAACATAACAGAACAGTGACTTAAGGTTCTTTTTATTACGGATCTATGTATTTGTGGTCAAGCCTGAGCACGTAGGCATTAATGAGAACCTAGGTGATGGAACAAAAGTGTGGAAGTGTGTACATTGCTTGGTAAGGATGGGTATTGATGTGAGGAGTAAAAACCCTGGCTTCCGGACTGCAAGTTCAGGCAGATAGTACTTGTACAGTGCCTTTAATTGTGCTTTTACCAGTGAAATCTCAGCAGGAGAATATGGAGCCAAGTGAAGGTCTGTGCTCTGAGGGCAGTGCACCTGGGTGAGGATTGCCTGTGCCCACAAATGCACTCAGCTTTTGAGCAGTGGCCGTGTGTGTTTTCTTCTTTGTGATGCACAGAGACCGGAAAGGTTATGATTATTTTATGGCTTGTGGGTTTAATGAAAGCTTTGATAAACCTGGTCTTTTTATACTCACCTAAAGCTGACTTTCAGTCATTTTTTGTTCGAAAAGCATATGGGCATTGAAAACCTGTTATAGGGGCACAAACCCGTACTTTTAGGTGGTTTATGTTTCAAGTCAAATCTGGACATAGCTGCAGTGCTTAAAGGTTAGTTCTGAAGCTAAGTTAAACATCATATTCTTTCACATCTTTCTCCTTTTCTTGACCTGCCATGCAGTAAAAGGGAGACACAAGAACGACGATGCCTAGGCACAGCACAGAAGAAAATACTCTGATCTCATCACCATCTCTGTTTTGCAAATAAATCCAGAGCACAATACTGACAAACTCCTATTTATCTGGCTCCTAATCCCCCTTTGAAATGTGTTACATACCAAAGTTTATCTGGAGTCTCCAATGCCTCATTTTAGGTCCAAACAGACATTAATTAGAGACATTAAGCTCTCTGCTGCTCCTAAGCTTTTCATGCATCACAGCTGGAGTTTGTTTGTATTGCAACTCGGTGCCAAACAAGGCACACCCAAGTGCAGGCTCTGCACAGTCAAAATCTTTAATAAACAAAGTGAGGCTAAGCCATTATTAATTAAAAAAAAAAAAAAAAAGGAAGAAAAAGAAGGAGGAGGGGGAAAGTCTTTTCAGTCTTGAAATCCTGTAGGTTGGTTTGTTTGTTTGTTGGAGTTTTGTTGTTGTGTTTAATGATGTTTTGGAGACAGAATTCCTATTTTTATGAAGATGGAAGTTGACAAGACTGCTCTTTTCTGTTGCCCTCCTGCTTTTGTTCTGCTGTTGGCCCTCTTTTCCCTCTTTGCTCACTGTTTTCACTTTCAGTTTCCATGCTATTTTAAATTTGTGCTCTTTCTGATTGTACTGAAAGTCTGTTTCCTAATTCATCCCATTTTCTAAGTCTTGATTGGTTATACTTTTCCTTGTTTTAAGGCTATTGAGGCAAGGATAGTAATGCTTACCTTATGGATATCCTCTCTATATTTATTACCCTACTGTTCTGGTTTTATTTTGTCTGATTTTTAGCATACCTTGTAACAAATAAAGCCCAGGACTTTTAGCCTTCTCAGCATTTCAATTTACACCTGTGTTTGTTTGCTGAAGTAATTTTCATACAGTAGCTTGGGTATTTTGGTTAGGCAAGAACTGTGCTAGTTACAGATTATTTAGGAGTTCCCCTGATGAGCCAGGGTCCATACATTGTTTTGGCTTGGTCTGGCATAAAATTACTCCTGATTATTACTTAGTGCTTTCTCCCAGCCACAGCTTCTGGATATTAACAAAGGTCTAATTATTAATAATTGTTATTTTTAATTATAATTAATAATTGTGAGGGGAATTTGAATTATTAATTGGGAATTGTCAGGGAAGGCTTGTACAACTAGGTTGATGGCTAATTTTATCAGAAGTGTTTGGTGTGGGGAAGGAAAATACCCACACCAGAGTAATACCTGCTTTTGTAGTTTTCAAAAGTCCTTATAAATCTTGCCTCCATGGGGAAATGTGGCAGAAGTAGGTTGTTTTACTGTGTTAGATGTGTTTGCTGGCCAACCACAGTGTTGCCTGGGTATGCTCCTAACCACACCTCTAATTGCACTGTGGTTTTATGTCTAATCTGGAAGGTATTTTACCTGACTGCTTGATCTTGAGTGTTTTACCTACTCTTGGGCAATACTCCCACATTATCTGTTGCAGACAGGACCTGTGCTTCCAGTGCTGAGGTGACCTTGAGCAGACTGGCCGGTGCAGCCCCCTTTAATGACCTTTCTTCAGACAGTGTAATGATGGGCTTGCTAAGGGTCTAAGTTAGTCTGGTGTAAGGGGGAGGCAATTCTCACTTCTCTGCACATTTGTGAGTTTTAAAGTAAATAAGTGGTTTGTTTTGATGAACAGACAAAAGAAAAATGGCAATGTTAGGATAGCAAAATCTGAGTTCCACAGAAAAAATTACACTGGACATGGCTTTGCTCTTGTCCCATCCAAGTCAGGACCAGTTGTGCAGATCAGCAGCATCTGCTTTGTTGAACTAGACTCGTACCTATCTGACCTGAGACATCTCCAGTGCTGGTGATTTCATAACGTCCCTGCTCCATCTATTCCCCTGCACAGGGGAAGGTGCATTTATTAAATTAATGAGTGGTTATTGTTTAATAATGTTAGTGACTCCACTGTCACCTCCTCTTGGATTTTGTGATGGACTTGGAGAAGTTAAGCAGATGTGGGTGGTGCTGTGCCAGGGCAGTGCTTATCTCCTGTGGGTGCACCATGCAATCCCCAGGGATGGATGCTGATGCTGCATGCAGGTGGCCTGACTGTGGTGCTCACAGCTATCAGCATTGAAAAGAGGAGGTTGAATCTGCACTGGCCCATGATTTTAGATGGTTACTGCTTTCTGAATGTAATACTGAGGGATGGCTAGCTCAGTAATGATGAACCTTGCAGCCTGTCATGGAGCTTATGTTCTGGAGGCAGATAGACAGCATGTGCAAACACTTGTTCCTTGCCAGCATAATAGCAATAATGGGATTACAATGTCAGCAATGCTAATTGAAATTAAAACAAAGCCAGGTGTACAAAATACAATGCTATAATCTAGAGCCAATTAAACTTCATTGTAAACTGTCAATTAATTTAGCTGCAAATTATTCAAAATCTCAAACTATATGACAGTGGGATTAGTTTGTTTGCATTAGTATATCACTGTGTGTATCAGGCTGGCATGAACAGACTAGTTTTGTCTGAAAAAACAAGCAGAACTTTGCTAAATTTATCTTTAGTTGTTGTTTTGTATCTCTTGAATGAGACCCACCCTTTTTACAAGATGGTTGAAAAATATGTTTTACCTTGTAATCACCCTGTCAATTTCTCACACTGACTATTTTTTGCTTTGATTTGATTGTTTATATTCAGACTAATCCCTATTCCTAGGTTATACTGGATGTATAGGGGAAAAAAAAAGGGAGACAGTAATCCACAATCTCTAAATGAGATTTATCTCATATAAGACTTGAGATTTGAAATACACTGCTGCTGTGGGATACTGAGTTTCTGATAGTTCTTGCTCTTTCCTATTCATATAAATTTTCACCTTCTGGTCCAGTTGCTAACTCAGTCACCTGAAATAGTGCTACAGGACAGGCCCAATTAAATTATAGTGGAAATGCTTAATTCCAGTGTTTCAAGTTTAGCAGCATCATGCTTCTGTCAGTCTCAATGACAGTTCATAAGGATTCAAACCTTTCAGAACAGAAGGGAGGATGACAGCTGTGACTCATGGCCGGTGGATCTTGACATTTACCCTTGTGAGGAGATTTTTGTGATTCATTTGGGAACGGCCTGAGTTGCCTGATGTGCAATCACTGTACCTCTGAGAGTGAACTTTATCCTTCTCAAAATAGGTTTCTATACAAATTGTTCCTGTGAGAAGTGTCTCAGTGCTTGGGTGACTCAACAATGAAAATAGCAGTGGGGTACAGAGCCTGCTCAACAGTAAGTGCCATAAAGACTGAGCGTCTCTCTGCTGATATTCTGCCTCATGTTACTGCCAGGAAAGAGCTCCCTTGATAAAACTCCAGGAGACACCAGAACTATTACTTCTCAAAAATACATGAGAGGCAGCTGCTCACCAATAGATCTATCTAGACTGCAATACTTGTCATTTCTTCAGAGTATCGACATGTCACAGTGAGCGAAATAAGAACTCATCTTTCCAAAGAAATGCCAGGAACAGAAGAGCTCGCCCTTAAATGAGCACCAATGAGCACCTCTTACACTGAAGGTCAGCCTCATGAGCATAAGTCATACAAGAGGTGAAACAGAGCTCTTCCTCATGTTGACACGGGACACTTTTTGTCATTATAGCAAATGAAGCAGCGTTGGTACTATGCAGTTTGGGCTGAGGGGTCATTGCAGCCTAATGCTGTTTTTGCCTTGTTCAAATCCTGCAGTTCTATTTCCCCCTCCTCCCCTAAACATATTTGATCGGACCTCAGGCTTCTGCTCATTACAGCCTTCTAGGCTTCTGTCTCTGCTTATGAATCAAGCTCCATCACAAATATCTGCAGTTTTAATGCTGTGATGGTAGCACTCCTGACATGTTGTTATAGCAACAGTGCATACTGTATATCTCAGAATATCCCACCTTATATCACTGAAATGAAATATTTCATGTTCTATCAGGTACATAGAATCTGTGGTGTTTTAAAGGATATGTTGTGGTACCCATCTCCTTTCTTAGATAACAGCTCCATTTCCTTGCACTTGCTCTACACTTCCTGGGTTTCTAATCATCCATAACATTTGTCCCAGAAACACTGTCAGTGCTGATGTATCTCTTTTGTAGCGGAGCGAGCAGAAATGCGTGTGTGCCTATGGCAAAGGGCGGACAATCGATTTGTACAGTGGCAGCAAAGGAGCCACTCTCTCCTGCAATAAATGTGTGTAACAAAATAAATTAATGTTTGGAATTGAAAATGGGTGAAACCACAGGAAAAGTAAGCTTATTTCAGGGGAGGATGGGTTGCATGGCCCAGAGTTCACAATGTACTGTGAATTACTGGGATGAAGCAGAAGTGATGGCAGGACCTCCAGTGCTCCGAGGGGGGGAAGAGGAGAGGAGGTCATACAGGTCCTTCCTGATTCTTCCCTCTCCTACCGTGAGCGACCTGAGGATTTGTTTCTGCTTAAAACCTCTTTTTTCCCCCTGCAGCTGACTAAGTCTCCTGGCTGTCAGTCCCGGCTCTGCTCAGCCCAACACAGCCCTCTGCTGCGAGCGGGCGGGAAGCTTCACAGCCTGGCTTCAGCTCGTCTGCATGAGCCCGATTTCCAGACAGTTTTTAGGGATGTTGCCCACGTACTTTTTTGTTGCACATACTGCAGGGCTGGTATATTGTGTTTGCATATTAGTTCAACGCTATAAATGTTCATCTTGGTTTAAAAATAAAAAAAAAATCCATCGATTCTCTCAAAAATTTCACAGATAAACGTTGTCCCTGCTTCATCCCACCAAGAACCTCCACAAGGAGAGCCTCAGCCCACGCTTGTGTGAGCACATGTAAAGGACAGCTCTTGCATGGGGGCTGTTTTCACAGGTCCTAGCAAAGTGCTCTCAGGGAAAGGAGCTGGAGCTGCAAATGGTGTATTGCCATTTACGGATAAAGTGATTTGAATTGCTGCGGTTTCTGGCAGATGACACCTAGTGGCAATAGTTTTACCATTGACAATAGACGGCGCTAAGTACGTGAATTTACAAAGCCTTCATTTATGCCTGCCTCTGCATGTTCATTGTCGAGGGGTGATCCCCACTGTGTGTTTATGGGAATTTGCTGTAGCTTGTTTCTCATGGTGCCATACCAAGACACCTTTTTTTTCTCTCTGGTGGAAAAATATGATGTCTGGATAAGTTAATAGGCTAGAAGGCTTTTGAGTCCTTTGAAAAATTCATGGATGAATACCTCCTGCATATGTTCTGCTTTTGCATGCTTGTAACACTGAGATTAGAAATCTGTAGCAGAGCAGGGGATGGACTAGATGACCTGCAAAGGGTCCCAATCAACCTCAGTACCTCTTTGTGTAAGAGGCATATTGCTAAAATCAACATAAAGTGATTGAGGAGGGGGAGGGAAATCTCATGCACACGCAGGGCTGGGGGAGGAGAGCGAAATCAAAAAGGAGTGAAAGTTCCCCTTGTTTTGTGTGTTGCTTACATTGATGTTATTAAACCAACCAATGTGTGTTCCTTGCAGAAATGAGTGCAGAATGGGAGACCCTGTTGTTAGAAAGAAATGAAGGGCTGGTTTCCAGCAAGGCACATACATAATAGTGCTTTCCCCTCTTCTGAACAACACATACTATTGTGCTTTCTTCCCAGTGCCTGTTTGAGGTGTACTGAACTATTCTGTAATTCACTTCAACTTGACACCTTTGAAAGGTCACATCAACAGCAGGCAGTTGTGTGAAACTGGAAGGTTTTGCATAGGATCAGCAGGGGTATTTCAGGCTGGGCTGAAGAACTGTTTGTAGGAATCTGCTTACAAGTTTATATGGAATTTGTTTATGTCATTCCCATGCTAGTAGTTTTACTTTCACAAGCATTGCAATTAAAAAAAAAAAAAAGTGCAAGTTAAAAAAAAGGACTGTCACAAAAACTTCTGCTAAATAGGGGATATCAAAACCTTGAATTATTTACTAGCTGGGTAGTAAGTATTTACTTTACTCACCATGGGCTTTGTTAGGTAGAAGGCTGTAATATCATGCAGTGTCTTCTCTCTGAATGATGCATGACAGTGTGGTCTGAGCAGCAGTGTGCAGGCTGCATGGGGCCCATGCACACTTCTGCTTGTTCTGTCACTCAGACACTGCCCACAAAGCCAGACTCCTCCTCTGGCACACACCCAGGCTAGAGCTTCATCAGCCACCTCTCCCAGTATGGGTGGTCAGGAGGAAGATGCTGCCATGTCATCTGCTAAGTGCTGTTGATGCATTTCCCTGTGGTGGGGTAGATGCTGGAGCATCTGGGCAGGCTCTGTGAGGCTGTGTCTGAGGGAGGGAGGAGGTGCAGTGTTTAAATGGTGCTGGTGGCTGTAGGTGTGTGTGAGTCATGAAGACATGCTTGTGTCTGAGAAAGGAATTGTGGTTACAAGATCATTGTAAGGGCAGCCTGGAGCCACCTCTGCAGTGAGAAGAACTTGGCAGAGGTAGTACCCTGAGCATTGCAGCAGTGTAGCAGAGCTCTTGGACTAGAAAAACTGAGTAACCACAGAGCTGCAAAGATAGTGAAAGTAAGCTGTCAAATGTAAGGTTCCTGGGGTCAGTTAATTAGTTATAACACATGACTGGTGGCACCTTGGAATTTACATTGTAGATGGATGCTGGGTTTAAGTCCTGCTCAGTGGATAAGTCCCTCCTGATTTTCAGCCTGACTTCTACTTGTGCCTCGTGTTGCCTGCAAGGGTTGGAAGGGCTCTGTAAGATCTTCAGGCCTCCTCACTGATCTCAGTGGCACTGTACACTTGTATAATAGATGCCATTAGCATGATTCATAAACAGACTTTGCAGACCCTTGAGCTTAAGAATTTATCTAATCTAAATCAGAACTCAGACTTTTAGTCCCTCTAAATTTGGGGGAAGTTTGAATTTTGGCCTGAACTCTATGGTGATGTGGTCTCTTTTCCAATCCAGTGATTCAGTGGGCTGGTAGTCCTAATTCTCTATCTCTCAAAACTTTGATTTCCTTTGTGTGCCTGGCAATCTGGGCGATCACTGGATCTATTTGTTTCACAGTCATTCCAGGTGGTCAGTAATAGATGCTTTGGGCAAGATGTAAGAAGCTCTGTAATGAATGGCTGGCTAAGGCTCTTTTTGACTTTTAAATCAAAAGTTTAAAATGTGGAGACCACATAGCTACATAGCCCTTGCTGCTCAGTGTTTTCTTCATTGGAATCAGTGGGACCTTGATGGGTCTGTGGTTATGCTCGCTCAGCAGTTCATCCCCAGGATGTGCTTTGCTTGTTCTGTGCCTAAATTATTTCTGCAGCCTGCTGTTATACATCTACCATCAGTTTGCTTCAGCAACAATAGAGAAAAAAATGTCTGAAAGGTAGTTTATGGAGGGAATGAATCTCAGGCATTATTGTTTTTATTGCACATCTCTGTTCTGCATATGACTTTCAGCATCTTTATTGGTTTGTTATGTGGAGTAAGTTTCTATGTGCATAACACCTGGGGCTCTTGACCCAATAACTGGACAGAGTTGTCTTGTGCATAACAAGAAAACTAAAGAGAGTAATGATTTATTAGTTGCCCTACCACAATTTCATTTTTTATTACGAAGATAGGAAATGTCCTGAGTCTCTAAAACAAGAACTGAGAGCAGTTTTAGAATACATCAGACTGCAGTCAACACATGCAATTGTTTCTGCTTTCCTCCCCAAAAAAGTGCAATTCAGCCTCATGCACATTGTAACAGGACAACTGCTTATATAAATAGAGCAGGCTAACAGCTGAACAATTTCTGGAAAGATTTAGCAAGTAAGATAAACACAAACTACTGATATTAACTCTCTGAATAACCTTATCCTAGGATCTGAATGACTTATGTTTCTGCTGTATTATTTTATGTAGGTGAGATCCACTTTTAATGCTTTGTTTAGAGAGTATATTGTCAGAAATTCTACTTATTGTTAATAAATACATGGAAAAAAATGTTTCAACAAAAACCAGATTAAGCCCAGTTTCTTGAGAAATGCTATTAACTCCTGTCAACAACTGCTGTCTGTTCATGCAAGATAATAGGTACCCTTCCTGGATTGTTTTTAACTTGCTTTGGATGTACATTTTGTGAAATAAGATGGAATTTCAGCTTGTGGCTGTAGGACATTATCTTGGTCTTTTTCAGCTCCTTTTTGCATCAGTTATCATATTTTTTGTTGCTTTTATTAGGAGAACGATCAGACCCCTGGTTAAAACCAGACATGTGCTCCTGAATACCCGCTCACAGCTTGAGGGGAATCTAGCAGTGGTTTTGACAAGAAAAACCATTATTCATCATGCCTCATTTAGCAGGCATCAAATTTTACATTTTCCCTCTGCCAGCTATTCACTCTTCTGCCCCTTCTCATCAGTCAAGTACAATTAATATCACCTTAACTGACTGTTAACTTTGATTATCCAGTCTAGTACTATTACTAGCTTTGTTTCTTGACATTAGCAAACCATGAGTAATGATTTATAAGCCAGTTAAAATGGTATTGCTGGCATGTCCATTTACCTGAGTTTATATTTCTTTTTTTTATGCCAAATGCCTTCCAGACTAATTTCATATTACTGTGCTGTTTTCTTATGCTCTGGCTCCCTACCAGCCTTAGTATTTCTGACTGTCTTTCACTGTGAATTCCTTTCTGCCATCAACTCTTCTGCACAACTGCACAACCTCTTGCTGACTGCTCTTCAGGGAAAGTGTTTTAGTGGTTTTTTTTTTGTTTGTTCTGTTTTGTTTTGTTTTTTTCTTCTTTTAAAAAATTTCATGATCCTTGCTCGTGCATTTTCCTCGGGTGTTTCTGAAGTAGACTGTGACCTCTAAAATAACATAATCTTTGACATTTAGTCAACATCTTGTATTATCTCAGTTTAACAGAGCCCTTCAGCCAGTGTTCCCCACTGCTCAGAAGCACCAAGGAAGGAGAGCTGTCAGTCTCAAGTAGATGGTTGCTGAGATTAAATTATTTTATTTGCTGGACCATCTGCTAGTAGCTTTTACTCTGCTTCTTCCAACACACATTTTTGTTGTGTTTACTTTGAATGCTGCAAATGCTCCTGGGGTATTTGGGTAGCTGTTTGGCACAAATAGGCTCTGTGTGTTACCTGGGTTTTAAAAGCAATGATTCTTGCTATAACGTGTCAATACTCAAAATACTCAAAATATCCAAACCTTTTGTTGCAAATCTAGGTAGAGCATTGAACTATCTCTGTTTGAATCAGCACAGTCATCCAGCCCTCCTGGAATGAGTTTGTGTAGTTGTCATGGAGGACTCCCATTGGAGCTTTGCATAGATTTATTTGTCTGATACTTCTTCATCTAAGCTCCATTTTGTCTTCTGCAGCTCACTTGCTGTGGGCTTGCAGAGTAGCCCTGGTGGGAGCCCAGCAGGCAGGAGTCCTCCAGCTCACACCTTTTTGTCTTCCATGGTTTTTGTGGCTGAACAACTGGCAGAAGTCACCTCCCTGCATTGTTATTGGTTTTATTGTCTTTAAAAAAAACCCCAAAAAAACCAAACCAAACAAAAAAAACCCAAACCAAACCAAACTTTTTCACTGTTAATTTGTTCTATCAGGTATCTTCTTATAATCTTATAATCACATATAACCACATACTAATGGGTGAAAAAGGCAAATTTCATTTCCTACATGAAAGTGGTATGCTGCTATACTCATAAAACATGGGAGTGGCAATATCTCACCCTCAAAGAAATGCATGTTCTAGAAACTTAAAAAGAAAGTTATGCTCTTGTGTCTGGTTTGAACATGATTTGAACAATGCATCTTGCACTAAATGACTATTTAGTCATTCCCTAGTCAAAATTTCTGAAACTTTCCTAGAACTGTTGCAAAAGACAAATTATTTTGTGGAGATCTTGCATCTGTATTTCCTCAGCTCATATATCACCTTTGATGGCTACCAGAATTTTTATGACAATAGTTTTTTACTTACAGGGGGAAGTAATATTCAGAAAGACTTCTGAGGTAGTTGGCTTTAAACATAACAATTAATATTAATGAATCCCTACAATTTAACATCGAAGTATTCATTAGAAGAATAATTTGTTCTTTTCTCTTGAGTTTAAGCTTTAAGGATGTAGCTGGACTTTCTTTTGTTCTTGTGGCCCAAGGAATATGTAAGTATTCCTTGAAAAAATAGAACAGCTTCAGTCTGGTGGTTTTGACACCATCCTGGCCCTGGATGCTGCACACCTGTTATGTGAGTTTGAATTCACTACAGACATGAGGGCAATTGTACCAAAATCTCTCTTTGCTAGGTGTAACTTGTGGCCAGGTTCCATCATAAAGGGTTAGCTCCTTAATGCAGGGGAGAGCTGAAGGTTGCGCATCCAGACCAGACAGGGGCAGTGCTCCTTACAGCAAGTCTCTGGTTTAACACGTGCAATTCTCTGTTGTATCTCCCACCTTATGACTGCTACTTGCATGTCTGTGACCTGAACAAGGCAGAAGTTGTGGGGCTGTGGGGCTGCTTGAGCAGCACCTGGGCTAAGTACCTCCTTTTTAGACACAGTTTGACATTTAGTGACGAAGTGTTTGAGCCAGTATAAAACACAGGGCAAATCTGTGACTGTGCTCTGGGGTAATGTGCATGCCCATGGTTCTGCTGAGCCTACCATCAACAATACAGATTTGCCAGGGAGGGGTGGGGACCTGCAGGGTCCCATTAATGCTTCATAGAATCATCAAGGCTGGAAGAGACCTTCAAGGTTGTCCAGTTCCTGACTAGCATATTCTCGATTGTGTGCTGCCACTGGTCAGTCATCCATGCTGCAAGTGCTTCTGCCCAGGCCAGCAGAACCTGGGCACCTGATTAAGGACTCCCAGTTCTGCAAGCTGGCAAAGTACCTAGGAGTGCTGGGAAACTAAGTACTGTATTTCCCAAACTCTTTGGTGAGTCAAGCTTGGAGACTCTTATCGCTTGTATATTTTAATTTCATAAGTTTCTGGAGGCTAGAGGGAGGATCAGGATCTCACTGTGTTAGATGTTACACGGAGATGTAGAAAGAGTCTTGCCCTGAAGGTCTTTCAATCTACATACAAGAAGATTAAAGATTAGAGAAACGGAAATATCATCAGGAACAAGAATCAGATAATAAGTGGTAAATGTTGCATTAGTTCCACATTAGATTTTTCCCTTGTTTTTGTGTTAGATTCCTTTACTCTTACCACCAAAGATAAGACGTAAAGAAAGAAGAACTGGTGCTTTCCACTCCTTTTAATATATCTCACCTATGGCAAAAGAGCAACTGGCATTTTTGTTGGTCTCTGGTCATTATGTTTAGGTTTGGGTTTTTTTTAAATTAACATTTATTATTACTAAAAATATTACCATCAAGTTGTTTGTTTGTTTGTTTGTTTGTTTGTTTGTTTGTTTGTTTGTTTGTTTTTTGGTTATTATGGTGTACAAAGTCTGCAGAGACAAGGGCCATATTGAAAAGATGCTCTATGAGCAGAGGAATAAATCCACCTCTAGTTGGTTTAGCAGCCCTTATTCTGCTACTTACAAGAAAATGAAGATACTTTTTAGAGAAAAATAAAATTTCAATAATTAAACTATCATGTACTTGAGCCGTAGCCCTTTTAAGGAACAGCAGAATATTGCTGTCAGGAAAAGTCTGTGTTTTCCAGCTTTATAGCTATGGAATGATTTTTATGCACAGACTAGTCAATATGCTTCTCTGCAGATTTTGTTTCACTTAAGTGAAGTACAGCAATCAGCTGTCAATACTGAAGCCCTGTATGGAAGGCAGTCAATTTTCTTCCTATGTTCAGCTCTATCATACTGCCTATAGCTCCAGTCGATTGCATTATTTGGCACACCTGTGAATTTAGTGAAGTGCAGTACATATGACAGGAGGCTTCAGTTAAGTTATCTCAGCATCTGGCACTTGCCATGATGAGATGTAGCAGGATTGAAAGAAATCATGGTCCCATTGAAATCAGCAGTAACACCCGCTGTACTCCAGTGAGGACAGGATTTCAGGATGTGTATTGTAAAGACATGTCCCTGGCTTCTCTTAAATGGTTCCACTTGCAGAAATTGTCTTTTATGTCTTATGTGGAGAGGATTTTAAACATAATTTTGGTTTATTATTGCTCAGTGTTCTGCTGGAGAGTAAATCTAACCAACTTATATGACAACAAAGTCTCAAACACCGAAGAGGATCGGAGCACTATTTTCAAAAAGTTAAAGTAAAGAAAAGTTTTCTTTCAAAAAACCGAATGTCTCGGAGGCTCAGGGATCCTTTTCAAATCCTGTTCCTGAGACAAGCTGCATACAGTGTTATCAGTGTCAGAACCAAACTTTTGCCACTCACATTTGTAAAGAACCGTAAAGAGCCCTACATTTTCTCCCGTTTCTCTTGCCGCAGCCCCGTGCTCCCCATCCTGAGCCAGAATTTTCCTTGGCAACCTGGCTGTCGGGAAGCCGCGTGTTTATGATGCTCTCCAGGCTCCTTCTTCAGCAGGGTGGGGCTTTAGGGAGCTCAGGGTGTCTCGGGGCAGTTCGGAAAGCGGCCGTGAGTGCTGGCTGCCCTTGCCAGCCGGCACTAGATGGTGCTGCAGCACCGCGCCTCGCTGCCGAGCGCTCCGGCAGCGCCAGCGCGCTGCGCTGCGGCCCATGGCGCTGCTGTCCTCCTGCCCACGGCGCTGCTCTCCTGCCCACGGCCCTGCTCTCCTGCCCACGGCCCTGCTCTCCTGCCCATGGGGCTGCTCTCCTGCCCACGGCCCCGCTCTCCTGCCCATGGCCCTGCTCTCCTCCCCACGGCCCTGCTCTCCTTCTGCCCATGGCGCTGCTCTCCTGCCCGTGGCGCTGCTCTCCCTCCCTCCTCCTTATGTGCTCCCATTTCTTAACTTATATTTTCAAATGTTTAAGAATATAATAGAAAACCCCTTTAAACCTCCTCTAAACAGATCTGCTTAAAGCAATTTGCTGTATTTTCCAATTAAAAAATGGATTGGATAGGTTCAAAAGAAAGAAATCAATAATCTCCAGCACAGAAGACAATAAAGGCAGGCTTTTCAGTACAACACAGACAGTGCTGTACGAGGGCCATGTAGAGATACTCTGCAAGCATCTCCCATTTTGCTGCCTAAGTGCTTGAGATTTGTCTTGAAATGCTTCTGTAGCCCTCTTCCCAAGTCTGCCTGGAGCTGGTTCTGACCACCATGTGAATGAGGGTAGAGGCCTCTATTTGAATCCCTTCTATTCCCTGCCTCCCACCATATGATTACTGCTGGTGTGAAATACCAGCCTTCAATGTTGTAGTGAGATGCTGTTGTAAGAGAGATGTTGACTTGTGTTTGGCTCAGACCAATGTGAGCATAGAGGTTTTCCTTATGCAGGTGGATGTGGCCCTGGATCCAGATGATGATGGAGGAGAGGCAGATGAAGGGTTTATGTGGTGCTGTTGTGAGCCTTGTGCTGGGAGCATGGCTAAACCTCTCCCCAGTGATCTGTGTCTCCTGGTCTGGCTGTGGGCATGGGACATAGGCCAGCCTGTTCTCCTCTGGAGACTCCTGGAAACAGGCAGTGGGCAGCTGTGGGGGAGGAGAGGGCTGTCTGAGGTCTGGCAAGATTTCTCCAGTCTGTTTCTCAATAGATTTACTGCAGCTGTGGATAAATTAAAGGATGATGATGCATAACAGAGTTTGGGAAGACCATTCTCTGATCCTGTTCAGTCTGAGGATGAGGTTGAGCTCTGGAGAAGGGGCTGTAATATACAACATACCTAAGAATCTAAACCAGTGGGTGACAAGCCTGATCTTCAGCTGTCCATTTGGGTTTCTTCAAGGCTTTGCTTTTTTGTGTGTAATCCAAATCTGTCTATACCTCCAGCAAAAAAGCATGTAGAATGAGAAACCTGGAATTTGGACGATTCGAATCTGTCTCTATGCCAGATCCAGGAGAAATGTCAAAGCTCAGCTGGAAATGAGAGGGATCTCTGGGTCAGATTCATTCCTCCAAATTTGTTTCCTCGGTCCTTGAAATTTTACATCCATTTAGGGTGAAACTTTGCGAAAAATGGTTTAGATGTCTGTTTAGCTCTAAAATATCAATCAACATGAGAGTATTTTCTCATTACTGCTGACTGAGGTTTCACATGACGTTAGTTAAAATGGATAGAAAAGAGCCATTGAAATGGTCTCAGCACGGAAGTTTGGTAAAATGTATTGCAATATGACCATTATAATAAAGAGGAGGAAAAAAATGTAAAATTTTCTATGACAGAGACTCTGTGTGAGCTTGAGATGCCCTCAGAATTACCCAGGCAAAATTCAGCTGAACTGTATATTTCAAAACCTGAGACAGGAGAAAGAGCGGCACAGATTAGTCTCTCATTTGTAGGAAAATAGTTAAAATGACAACAAAGACAAGAAAACCTACATTTCAATTTCAATACATCTGTTTGAATTATGGCTATTTGGTACTTTTGAGAATAAATTGCATTTGAAATGGAATCTTTCTAATGACTTATCTTTCAGGCAGGTATTGTGCACACCTTTTTAATGCATTTTACATGTTTGGAGGGGGGAAGAAAAAAGATGAATTATGAAGAAGTTAAGAGGAAAATAATTTCAGGAGGTAATGGATGAGCTCTGTCTGGAAGATTAATCAAGGCAGTTGCAAGAGAGTGCCAAAAGCATAACTGAAGTAGAACTAAATATCTGATTGTAATTAAAACTTTAGCCTTCTAATGGCTCCATGAAAGATATTTTAATAAACGTGAAATGCACTTTCTAAATGGCACGCTAACTTTTAATGACTTGGGTGTTTTGTTTGATTAGTAACCTGGACTGTTAAATTAAAGCCAACTGCAAATGCATGATAAAATATTGATGGTTTCAGGCAAATGAATTGGGGGAGTTATGCTTGACAGATTTTTGGTATCATTAAGGATTTTAACTGGTGGAAAATATATATTGCTGGTGCTTAAAGATAGTTAAAGAGAATCTCGTCATTTATATGCCCTAGTTTTAATTTTGCAGTAATAATGGGAAAAAAAATCTGAATTATTCACAGATGGTTGGTCAAGAGAGGTCACTTAATTTAAAAAGTGTTATTTTAATTACACCTGTTTCTCATTTCCGGCATAGAAAATTAAATATTTGGTGGTATTTGGTTATTTCTTTTCTTAGAGTGCCTGGAGGTTTCTTGAGGCTTCTGTGTGTTTTGTATGTGTGTTAAAGAAGGAAGAGTGACATGGTAGAAAGAGTTTTATTGTTTCCAGTATAAGCAGCTTTACTGGAAGTTAATTAAATTAAAAAAAAACATAATGGTGTCTGCAGGTTCAGAAATAACACATGGGATTTCCAAAGAAATGGGGATGATCCCAGAACTCAGCTTCTTTTAAAAACAGATTTACTATATTATTGAATTTCAGCAGCCTTTCTGATATCTTCACATAACTGAAAAAGAATGTTGGAGGATTGTGGGGAAACTGCTGGAATTTTACCTGGCTCCTATTAGTTTGCATCAGGTAAGAACAGGTTCTTCTACCTGAGATGTGCTCTGCTTTTACTGTAATGCCTTAGACTTTGCAGATTTTATTTCTATTCTTCATGCAAAGAACAGAGATCAAAATAAGGCAGCATCCAGAGCAGGGTTGATGATAGAGCAGCACTTCAGCATGGTTAGAACAGGGGAGATCTCATTGGAGAGGAAGGGAGCACAATACCTTTTGCATGTGCAGGGTGGCAGCTGGAGTGAAATCGTATGTCCACTGAACTCAAAGGATGCCTGGTAAGGGATTTTTGACTAGGTGTTTCCTAAAGCTCTGCATCACCTCTACATCTTCTGGCCTCCTTCCCTCTTTCTGGTTTCTGCTCCCCGTGCCCAGGTAGCTGCTAGCTGTGCTTTGGCTATTGCCATGGCACTGTTCTTCTGGCCCTAGGAACGAATCT
Organism: Urocynchramus pylzowi; assembly: GCA_013397555.1. Lineage (NCBI taxonomy): Eukaryota > Metazoa > Chordata > Aves > Passeriformes > Fringillidae > Urocynchramus > Urocynchramus pylzowi. The sequence continues at coordinate 1,440,167 of VZRH01002477.1, forward strand.
CTCAGGCTCTATGGCAGAATCTCTACCTCATTTTCTGCTTCTGAGTTTCCTCTCACAGGCAGTGGCTTACAGCAAAGCAGCACAAGGCAAAAGACAAGTCTTTGGATGGCTGAAAGTGGACCTAGAGTCAGGAAAATATTAAGGGAGGAGTTTGGTGAGACTGGCCAAAGTCACATGTGAATACCTCAGTGGGATCTCATGGAAGAGTAACTGTCCCTCTGGCTTCCCAAGGATCCCAGATTTGGGTTAGGACCAAATTCAGTCCCTGATGAGAGAGGGAAGGTGGGAACACAGCAGGTACTGTCCCCTTCTAAGGAGTATTGGGGAAGACATTCAAAGAGAAATGGTGTAAGCCAAGGCAAAAGAAAGCAGCTGCCACCTAAACCAGAATCTGCAATCATGGTAGTATTTGAGATGTCTTAAAATACCACATGGAAGTATTGGGGAAATACCACAGCTGAGGTACTGCTTAGAGGGAAGCTCCAGGGCTAAATCCAGTTTGAATGTACATATGGGAAGCAGGAACTTGCCACAACCCTTCGGTAATGTCTAGTGGCCATGTAGTCCTAGGCAGAGGGCCACAAACTGGTTTGCAGTCTTTTGGCCAATATAGTTTATCCTGTGGAGGAAGGACTTAGTTGCTGAGAGAAAAAACTCACCATATACATTGAAAGAAAGCCTTGGAGCTATTGTGTATCTGATGACAACTTGTTATCTGCTGCTGGTATCGGCTGCTATTGGAGAAACCTTCAGACTGCAAAACTGTCATGGTAATACTTCTGAATTTCATGTTATGTTCCACTTGTTTTGTTTTTCCATGGACATTAGACATTACCCAATCCAGCAGACACCTCGTATTAATTTTATGCCTGTGAATGTTTTAACCAGAGCATTTCCAGAATTCAGTACCTTGGATTGCAAACTCATCAGGTCCATCTTCTCATTGACTCATGTGCTAAGCACACTATTGATGCACAACTGATAAATTCTAAGTCCCTGGAGACTCCCATTGGTCAAAGAAAAATGTGTCCATGTTCAATAAAAGATTCTGTTACTCTCTTGCTGTTTGCAGCTCTCTCAGATTTATATACTCAGCTGATGATGAGCCATTCAGTGTAATGGGTGTGATGTGTCTTTCCAGTTGGATGGGATGACCACAAATGTTATTAAATTCCACCAGTCTGCTGATGGAAGACAAAATCTGTTCCCACACAATATCAGTAGTATCAGCATAGGGGATAATGCAATATTTATTTATGTACAGGAGGCCGTAGATAAACTTCCCATATTGTGAGCCTTGTGGAATGCTGAACGCTCATAAATGATGTACCAACTTTATCCTGGCAGAACTGGCAGATATAAACGTGATGATGTTTCTGACTGGCTCAGTTTTACTGTCATCCAAATGGCCTAGTATATAATGTAAAAGCACGTCTGAGTCAGTGAATGCCCATTTTTGAGTGTAGCCAGATGGATTTCTACTGTGCAGGCCCTTGTCTGATGTCTAAATTTGTCTCCCACACACTCTCTGCATCAGCTTGCTTGGAAGAAAACCTTTACTTAATCTGGTTATGGAGGCTCCATGCTTGTGTTTACAAATTTTCTGACGTTCAGCCAAAATGCTGGCTTTATTCCTCACCAGGTGGAGAGAAACAGTTTAAAAATTATTTTTCTAAAAAAACACAGCCTAAGTGGGGAGTGGAATTTCTACTCTTTGGTTTCAGCTGGGGTGATGTAGGCAGTGTGGCCTTCTCTTATTTCTTAGCATCAGGGAGGAGGTTTTCTCCAGCTCTTCTCTTTGAGTAGCTCATCTGGAATTTTTTAAAACTACCGATGCAAGTTTTTTTGTTCTTAGGTGCATACCCCCCTCCCTCTCAAGCATGGTGGGGACCCTTAAATCCAGCTGGGAGGAAGCTGAGATGTTTCAGGGTCAAGCAAGGATATCATCAGAGCAACTTCTGACTGAGGAACTTTAGAACCTCTCAAGCTAAGGGAGATGAAATTCACAGGTGGGATTATTAAACTCAGATCTTGTTCCTAAAGTGCCATGTTGAAATGTTGATAGGATTTAAAATTTATAATGTTTATCCTGAGTAGTTGTTGCCTTGTTCTTTTAGCCATACTTTTCTTTTTCTAGATCCCCCTACCTTTCCTTTAATACAATTATACTTTTTTTCTTTTTTCTTTTTCTATGCTAAATCCATTTGTTACAGATGAGGAAAACAACATGGTACGTCACCAGTCCTGACTTATCCTCTTCACCATAGGGTTTTCTTTTCTGCCTGATCTGGATGCACTATCACAAATTGTTCTCAATTTCTGGAAAAGCAGAAGGAAATAGACCCTCATTCAGTCACATCATAATATACCTGAAATGGTTATAGGATATGGTGCCAGTACTTGCTGTGTTGAGCATTTCATTCTGTCTCCCACTTTGCTATGGAATTTGTATGAATTTATGACTGTGATATTTTATCCATTTTTCCTTTTTCTCACCTATTCCTAGCATATGTTTCTTTCCAGTTAGATTCTTCTTCATTTTCAAATGGCTGAATATTTTACCTTTTAGAAATAATATTTTTTTCTCTTCTCCTTCTCAGGCTTGTCTCTTTCTCTTCCTTTTATTTCTTGTGTTCTGACTACTCTTTGCCAACGTGTTACATCAGCTTGACCTTGCTTGTTATCATATGGATGCAGCAGTTCACTCTTCCTGTTCTCCAAACTGCTTCCACACTTATTTTGCTGCTGAATACATTTTCATCTCTTCTGCATCCCTGGCATAAGAGGATTTGGTCAGGCCCTGCAGCTTTACTTCAAAGATTAAAAAAAGGCTGGAGCAGGGGTGGGAGGTAGGAGGTGAGGTTGGATCAAAGATCTCATCTGAGCCTGGGGGAGGTTTTGGGGAGTGCCAGCCTCTGTGAGCAGAGACCTGCAAGGAGAGATGCCAGGGTTTACTGTGCTGGGTATGACAGGGAGAGCTGAATTCCCTGCCTGTCTTTAGCCCTTGCTGCCTTGGGGCACCCAAGCATGCCAAAACAGGGGAAGAGTGCTGTATTTTAATGTCATGTGAGTAATGGCGATGTGACAAGCATCACATCTGCTCATTTTGTTTTGCCCAGACTAGAAATTCTGACAAGACTTAAAGCTAGGAACCCAAGTCTAAGTAGTGATGGGATCTTCACTGTGAGTGTTTTTTAAACAACATAGTTTGGGGGTAGTAGCACAAATCGTTGCTGTCCTTCCTGGGTTGCATTGATGCTCTGACAGACCCATATTACTTTCCAAGTTAATCAGTGCCCAAGGTAATATAAAAATTTTTGTATTGTATACTATATTGTAATATATATTATGAACCCTGTCTTGCAGTCTAAAGCTACTCTTTTGCTTTTATTTGGTGGGACTGTGAAGCCTCAAATAAATAGTTTATCTTGAGTCTCTGCCAGAATCTTTTTTGCTTTACACTAGCTGAAGGTAAATTCATGAAACACATGAACAAAAGATGTTATATGGTGGCTATTCTCACGGTGAGACAATTCCCAAGAGACAATGTCATTCAAGTAGATACATTTCCAAAATGGCCACCAAATTTTGATATGTACCAGTGGGTTGTGAAGATTGAAATTAGAGAATGCTCACTGGGGAGACCTCAGTTACCCACCTTGCACAGTGGCAGCCACTTACCTATAGAAATAGAAGATTGCTTCTGCCAGTGAAACCATCTGGAGATAGTGAGAGGGCAATATCTGAGGCCAGGAAAGAGCCTGTAATGACAGCTAATGAAGCCAGAGAGAGACTTCTGCAATGAGCTCTAACCTCCTGTCACCCCGGGCCATGCTGCATGACTAGAACTAGAAAAGAGACTTCAGTATCTTGTCAAAACTGCTCTGTAATGTTTGGACTGAAGCTGCTTTGAAGGTGTGATCCTTTGTGGGATTTTTTTTTTTTGTTAAAGTAGAATGAAAAATGTTCTGTCACGTTCCAGGTTACAAACTGTAGCTGGAGTAATAAAAGGTCACTTTGCCATTCAGCATCCATTTCCTATTCCTTTGAAGTCCAGCATTTACTAGCAAGTAAAGCATGATACTTCAAAAGTTTCACAGCAGTGTGGTGAGGCAGAGACATAAGTACATGAGTAAAATAACTGATTATCTGGTACTGCTTTTGCTGCTAAACAAAATAGGGCCTACCCTGGTTTTCTCCACATCTGTGCTCTGTGCACTCTTCAAAGTTATCTCTGGCCATCTGTCCTGTATCTTTTATACAAGGATAAATATCTTTGAAGTGTGTGGAGAGGGGAAAAAAAAGCACCTTCTTTTAACATCTCCTTTGCTTTGCTGTTTTCATTTACTTGGGAGAATTACAAAATATTTTATCACATATTCTCTGTCCCCTTCCTCTTTCCCTCTCTCTTTCCTTAACTGTTTTGTATGAAAAGAGAAGAAATACCTAGGAAAAGGTGTTTGCTGTCCACAAGCAAAAGAAAAGACTACATGAGACTGCAGTGTTTCTTAAAAGGTAATTTATTTTGCCAAACTCCCCTTGTAATCAGATAGAACCATCTGGAAACAAACAAGCAAACCAGCTTTCTCTGGTTACAGCCAGGAAGGAAAATGTCATTAAAATGATCGCAGAGCCTTTTCTCGGGGAGTGATTTCGTGCCATGATGTGAGGCCAGCCCCGTGCTGGGGACAAAGCAAGCCGTGGGCTGCAGGGGGCAATCCAGCACAGCTCAAGCTGCTCTGTCAGGCCTTTCAATAGCTCTTTCTGACAACAAAAGCCAAAATTGTGCTCACGGTTTGGGGACTGTCAGGCTATGTTCTAGCGCAAGGATCAGTTTCCTTTGTGCTCTGATTATGCATTGTGCAAAACCCCCCTTCCCAGCTGCTCCTGTGTGTCCATTGGGTGCACTGGAGCTGCCTGTTTTCTCACCAGCAGTTGGTTATATTGCTGGAGAGCCTGTGCTGGTGCTGAAGTGCTGCTTTAGAGACTGTCTGTCCTGCCAGGCTCCTGGCCGGTGCTCCCATGCTGTGTCATCAGGAGGCTTGGTCATCTGGTGTTTTGTTTCCTCCAGTCACAGCCAAAATGGAAGGTATTTAGCAAATGGACTTAGAGTAAGCACAAGTTCTGGAAACAGTTGTGTTGGGTTCCAAAGAGTGGTCCAAGCCTATTGGTACAGGGGGACACTGGTGCAAGGGCAAAGGCGTGAGAGCTGGTGAGGAAAAGTGGGGCAGCAGCTGTGACAGCATTTGGGTTTTCTGCTTTAGTCCCTAACACACTTGATGCAAAACAGTGAAGTGTCTTCTCCTGCTCCAGGTTTGCAATGGGATGATTGAGTAGTGCTCAGGGACAAAGTGGCTGTGTCGAAGGCAGGGCAGCCATCTGTGCTAATTTCAGCTGGGGTAGAGTTAACTTTCTTTCTAGAGTTAACAGTGGCTCTGTTTTGGATTTGTGCTGAGCAAAGGGCTGATAATACAGAGATGGTTTTGTTATTGCTGAGCTGGGCTTACACAGAGCCAAGGCCACCATCACTCCTGCTGCTGGATACAAGCAGAAGTGGTCAGATTTGAATTGTCCATAGAAGTCCCTGTACAGTCTTCATATTTCCTAACAGTGACACCAGAAAAGCTCTGCATGACACTAAAGAGCTTTTCTGATGGCAGTGGAGAGAATGTTGCTAAGAAGGGTCTTCTGAACCTGAGCAAGTTGAATGGTGAGAAGAGGAGGGCTCAGCACCTCCTGGGTGCTTCCCACCTGCATGGAGGAAGTAGAGGGGAACTCCCCATGGCAGCCCTTGTGCTGCGAGCTCATTGAGCAGTGGAATTTATTGCACTTCATTTGCATCTCATGGTGAGGCTCTCTCTTGCCCAACAGAGTGCAAAGATGGATCAAAACTTGTCCTGTGGTTACAGCATGTATAAAATATCTCCAGTGTAGATTTTCTGGCATCATATGATATTTGTTTTAGCAGAAGTGTTACGCTCTTGTCAGATTTGGTTAAAACTGGACAACAGGTTTGACATTACTGGAAACAAGTAGAACTTGGAAATTCAGGCAGTGCAGTGAAATGAACTGCATCGCTTCAGGAAGTTGGATTAAAAATGAGTAAGTGATGTTTTCATTAAGACCCTTAATGTGCAATGCAACCCAAAATATTGGCAAAGATGAAACCTAAGGTTTAATTCAAAGATGAAATCAAGGTGATAGGAGACCAGTAGGTTTTTCTCTGGTTATTTGCAATTATCAAGCAGTGCAGAAAAGATTTGTGCAGTTTTTTTATGACAAAGAGCTTGTCTATTGAATGACAAAGAAACACTATTGTATTTTTAAATAGGAGGAAATAGTTTTATCTGTTTCTTCTGTGTGGAAAGATAAAAAAGAAAGACCATTATAACTAGAATAACTAGAGTTTATCATCCATTGGCAAGCTAGGCTGCACTGACACAATCTGTGAGGAGCCCACTGTTCTCATCTAAACTTTTCTCAAGTCTTTGGAAGTGCCTATAAAGGAAAAAGGATTAAATCTCCAAAGTTAGATTCAGTAATGAGACATTGATATTACTTTAAACCTCCCAACTTAAAAAGAAAAAAAAAAAGAAAAGAAAAAAAAGGCTTTTAGAAAAGCTCTGTAAATTTAGACCCCTTGTTTTGGGAAGCATGTGGGACATCTTGTCCAACTAAGTCCTCTCCTCACTCACCACCAGTGAGAGGCTCAGTACCCATCCCAGGAGCCAGGGATGTCCCTGTGTCCCCTTGCTGCCCCTGCTCCATGCTGGGAGGAGCAGCTTGCCCCTCCAGCACGATTCTGCAGTGCTCCCCCAGGGAAGCAGTCACTTTGCCTCTGGTCATGTTTCCGTGTTTCAGGTTTTATAAATCGCTACCGTCCCTGCACAGGGCTGGCAAAGTGGAGCTTTCTGTTTTGTTCACCCTAGATACAATTTTATTATTAATCACATCAAGGGAGGCTCAGAGGTTTTTAGGGCTAGAAGAGACCATTACTGTAATTTAGTTTGGAAAACATCTTCCACTGTGGTTTTGGGTTTTGTCAAAAAGAAAAATATTATTTGTTTTCCTTTTCCCTTAGGCTTTAAAGTGTAATTTAAGTTCTTATAAACCAAGCAGAATGATAGAATAATTATTATCATAGTATTTTTAAAAAGTTTTTTATTTACTGAATAAATTTCTCAAAATTATTTTAAAGTATTAGAATAAAAATCTATCCTGGTTTTAAATGGAAGACAGCCTCCCTACCCTTTCTGGTTAAAACACAGACAAACTCTGATGCCACAGGGAAGTCCAAGGATGGGGTGGACACAGCACAGCAGGATCTGTCCAGGGAAGTTGAGGATGGTTTTATCTGTATCTGAGTAGCAGGCTGAAGTGGGCCATAGAGGAATTCTGCTCACATTTCTGACAGAAGCAAAACTTTCAGCTATTCTTGATGTTCAACTCTCAGGACTTGTTTAATATTCAGCACTGGTTTCATCATCAAAGAAATTGAGGCAAAATTAAAAATTCTTTTCCTGGGTCTGTTATTTTCACAGCTTCTACTTCCTTTCAATTTTGATACTGCCATCCATTTTGATAAAAGAAAATGATATGTGAGGAACAAGGCAGGCAGGAAGAAGACAGAATGAGAAGTGCTTTTCAACACTGACTTCACCTCTGCAGAAGTTTATAATAAGGTGTCTGCAGATCAGTCCCTGCTGAAAGCTCTCACAAATAACACCCTGTTACAGACAGTGAATTTAACCAGTCCAGCTACCCATGACTGCTGGGCAGCACCATGGCACACTCTGATCTCTGAACAGTTGGTTTCTCTTGTCTAGTGCTGTGCAATTTCTTTCTGCTCTCTACTCTTGAGCATTTATGACTTCTGTGTTGTTTTTGTGTGTGTCTTGTCTCCTCCCTTCCTGAAACCTTTTTTCTTGGAAGAAAAAAGAAGCTTGTTAGGCTTATTGATCTGGATTGACTCCTGGGGCTGGCTCTTAGGATCCAGAAGAAAGCACTTTTCAAGGCACCTGGTTTAGAAAATATCCTCTCTGGCATTTGTTCCCCAAATGAATGGGTGAAGGAGGAGCTTGGCCTGTGTGGGCACTTTGAAGGTGCATGAAGATGGTCTAGGCTTTGGGGGGAGCCCCTGAAGCTCTGTATGAGGGTCAGTCACTGCTTCCTAGTGTGACCTTGAGCAAGTCATTGGGTCTGTTCCTATGTGCCGTGGTCAAGAGCTGCACAAAGGATGTAACACAACTCTGAGCTGTTCTCTCAGACAGCATTTGTGCTGCTGTCACTGGGGAAACACCTCCTTGCACCAGCCTGGACAATGCTGGCAGCAGCACAGCTGAAGCATGGTGTGCATGGATTTCTCTACTGGAACAAGCAGAGTGGTGGTGATGGCCACACAGGCCAGGCCAGTGGAAGGGGGTGAAACTGGGAGGTTTTCTGTGACAAAAGGAAAATTGAATGAATTTGTGCTAGTGCTCTAGACTTCAGTAGGCTATTAAGTACAAAAATCAATGTTAATGTAACATTACAGCTGAGCTATTAAACCTGTTAGTTAGCCTGTGGAGCTCAGCCTGTAATCTCACAGCCTCTTTTTGAACTGCACATAGTATCTAAAACACTACTTGCACAGAAAAAATGGTAAGGTACTTTGCTTTTCTGTAATTCCAAAAGAATTTTGCAAAACACAAAGTAAAATTTGCCTAAGAACAAATTAAATAATGGGAAGTTTCGTTTTAGGGACTAAAGTTTTCAAAAAGTTCCCACATTTTCCAGAATACATAAAGCCAGCTCTTGTCTGTTAGGTGTTGGTTCACACTAGTATTTCTCAAAGCCCTCCAGCAGAAGAGGGTAGATCTCTGAATGGATCTTTGGATGAGATGCTATTTAGATTAAGAATGTCCTTCTGTGGTCATGCATGAATGGCAAAATGGATATGATGGGATGCTGGTCCCAGCCAGGCCTCAGGGCATCACTGCATTTGCTGGTGTTGCTGTTGGTGTCACTCCTGCTGCTGGCAGTTAAAAGTTGGTTCTGTAATTGTAATGCATATTCATACTCCATATGACTCTCAGCAGTTTTGCAAATTCTGTTCTTTACATGGTGCCACTCTTTGCATAAGAAAAAATGCTTCGATTTACATAGTCTCTGGGGGAGTGGCAAACACAACCTGTAGCCTGATTGTTTTTCCTGTCATTACCTATTTTTCTGAGAACTTCTTGTGCATTACTTTGCTCATATAACCTGCTAGTTTATTGCAATTAATAGACATGAATTTCCTAGCAGCAGAACACAGTGGGCATTTGTTGTTCTAGTGACGCTTGTCTTCTCTTCCCCTAATACTCATGCAACTCATTCAATCCCATCTGAAGCTTTGGATTCTCTGAGACTGCAGACGAGACAAAAAGCTGTGTAGCAGCTCAGAAGGGTGTGCTATAGCCCCTTTAATGTGATCCATTGTGGGAATCAGCCCAGATGCACTGGCCTGTGGTTAAAGAAAGGAAGTATTTTTAAAGCTGTGTAGCCATTATCATAGCTCATATGTACGGAAGGGTCAAGCTAAAGTTGTCATGGGGATTGCATCTGAAATCCTGGTGGCACTGAAGTCTGCCAGAATTTTGACAGCCCCATTAATTGAGTTTTTGTGGTTGGTAAGCCTTCTTTCCTAATGTTATTTTTAATTCCACACAGAGAAATCAGAATGCAGTGGAGAAGGAGACAGAAATGTCAGTGCCCCCATGCCATTCAAACAGCTTGATGGGGTAGGCAGAGAGGGTAAGGCAGATCCTCCATCCTGGCTCTTAGCTGTCATGGGCTGGGAGGCTGCTGGCATTGCTCCAAGCTGCCCAATGCCATCAGGGAAGCTGCTGTGTGGGAGCTGGAGGTGCAGGCTAGAGGTCATGGTCCCATTCTTTCCTTCACTGGGATGCATGGGGATGCAGAGCCCTGGGGTTTGGAACCTGTCCTTCTTGCTGCAATGGCTCTTTTTGGGGTGCTATGGTTTGGACTTTGACATGTGGACAGGCTGTGCAGCCCTCAGGGTTAAGGACTGCATTAGCTGGCTGGTGGGTACCCAAGGGAAGGCTCCAGCTCTGAAGGGAATTACAGTGTACAGTGGCTTCCTGTTTCTTTCTTCCTTGAATTTAAACTCCTTAAAAACAAATCCCTTCACTTCTCAAATAAGCTCTTTACTTTTGCCTTTCAACCCTAAATAGCTTAGCATATAAGTAGCTTCTTTTAGGGGAAAAAAAAAAAGTCAATGCTGTCTGTGTTTCTGTGATCAGGTGCTCAGAATGAATTTCCGTCTAATCCTAGTTTTGAAATTGATTCAGCACAATGACCTTGGGCAAGTTACTTAACCTCTCAGTGACCCAGTTTTTCCATTTGTAAAATAGAGAGCAGAATACCCTTGTGAGCTGGGTAAACACCTCCTGAAGCTTAATTTAGATATGCCTGTTTTAGAGGCCTTTGAACTCGGTGGTTGGAAGCATGAAGGAAGAGCAAAACATGCTCTTGGTATGGAGTTTGATCTCCCAATGCACTCTGTGGGTCTGGTGCACAGGCCAGCCCAACCAGAGCCTTTCTGTAGCCATTAAACATACTGCCAACAGGAGGTTCATGCTTGCTAGGAATGGTGTTAGAGCATCTTAATCCCACCTGTGCTTGGAGAGGCAGTGGAGCAGCCTTGCACTGCCCCAGCTGGGTGCTAGGTTAAGGAGGAACGGCTGAAGAGGAATGTCAGGTGTTCTTGACCCTCCTGGTTTCCAGACCTATTTGGTTTGAAACATGATATGTGCAGACTGGATGAATTCTGGAGGCGAAGTGGAAGTGTTGGCATGCCCGTTTGCATACTAATACAACCCAAATGCCATTATTTTTCCAGCTTCCACAGCTGTGTTATGGCTGTACTAGAGCTGAATTCTAACAACCAGCCAAAAGGTTTGTTTGCATGTATATGTGCTCTGAGATTTTGCAAGCAAAACTGGAAAGCTTTCTAGTTGTTGAAGTTGTGGTTTTTTTTTTTTTTTAAACCCAGCACACTTTTGTGCTTACATTAAAAATTATGGATCAGCTGTATTTTAACAACTGTCTGTTCCCTGAATTTATGCAGTTGATGGCCTCAGAGCTCAGTTTGAAAGGTTTCCCCCTCTGTATTGCAACTGGGACTTCTTCCATAGATTCTCTTTTTTTTTTTTTTTTTAACAGAAACAGTGTTTTATCTTTGTATCTTTGTCTTGTATAAAGGATAAAAATCTATAGTAATCCTTTCCTATGCAGACTGCTCTATTTTTCCCGTAAAACACTCTTGCAAATAAGTCTGCAGATCTTTCAACACAATGCCTGAAGCATCACACATGATAAATCCTTCCCTAGTCTCAGTTTTCTGTAACCTTCCTCATTCCTCACAATGACACACACTTTCTCTCATTCATCTTTTATTACAATTCAATATTGTGCTTGAATATAATTAGGTTTTATGCAGTATACCCTTCCCCCCATCCTTTTTTTTTTTTTCTTGAAAAGTTAAAAACTACTTGTTCTCATGCACATTTTATCTGGAAATTGACTTCAGTGTTATAGGTTCCAATATATTTGCACAACAGGTAGGGAAAGGTATTGGGGGGAAAAAAAGAAATATTTTTAACATCATAAACCTCTAGCAAAAATATGTATGTAATAGAATCTGGTACTGTGGTATTACACACATTACAACTGTCACTGTGACTTACAGCCTTAGTTTAGCTGAAAGAAAATCTATAACCCTAGAAATGCAACAATGTCCAAGTCACAGTTCAGAGTAATAAATGTTTTTCACAGAATAGTGTAATCCATATTTCCAAAGCTGATACAACAAAGGCATTTCTACTAGAAATCTTTCAATTTCATGGGCGGAGGCTCAGAGAGGGAGAGAGAATGGTTAGTAGAAATGATAAGCAATAAAATGCCTGTGTTCAGAAATATTGGCCCTTTGGCTACTGCCTTTGGTAGATCGTTCTTGGCCTCAAATTACATCTTAATAAAGTATTGTCTGTCTTGTGATTGCAGTACAAAAAAATCCACTTTTAAAGTTCCTGCTGTGATTTCAGGGTGATGAGGATATTGGGTTGCAGGCAGCTGTGCAACGAGGACCTTGGTGTGTCCCACATCACGGCAATCCTGTATGGTAAGCACTGCTCCCTCTGGGGCAGATGATGCAAAGTGTGCTCTAGTGATGATATTTTGTCTGGCCAGGGCTCTTGGACATGCTCCTCTGTGTCTCAGCGCTGGGGGCTGCCATCTGCTGTGCCTCCTTGGGGTCCCAAGAATGCAATCTGTCTGTGCACCCACTGCTGAGCCCTTCACCTCTGTGCTGGGGTGAACCGATGGCTTGATGGGTGCATTCAAATTCTTCTCTTGGGAACTTGAACTGTGAAGTCTTAACCCAAATATTATTTTTTGATTAATCTCAGCTATCTTTTCTCTAAGAAAAGTTTTCTCAGCAAAAGGTAGAGACCCTGTGGTGTCCTTGTGCCCCTGGCTTCGGTTTGACTTTCTGTGTGGGAAGAGAACTTGACCATGTGCCAGAACAGTGAGGCTATCCTGGCAGGCCTTCCTGCCGGTGACAGCAAACAAATATATCACACTACACATTTCCTCTCTCAGAAGGGTATAGTTTGAGTAGCTAAGTACCTTGTGTTTTGGGCTCCCAAGACCTTCATTTGTTTCTGCCTTTAAACTTCCTGGCAAGCTTGCTTATGTCTATTAATTTTCCAAAGTCCATGAAAGCACAAGAAGAGCAAATTGCATTAAAGTAATCTGTAATCATTTGAGTTAGCGTATGAGTGAAATACTCTCATAGCTGAGCAGTTAAAATGGAAATGCAGTATTGGGATGCTACATGTGCCATAGTTTATTGCCCACTATGTGTGTTACAGAATATCAGGTTCATTCTGGTCAAGGTTAGCAACATGCTCATGTTTGGTTTCACGTTTTTTTAAAAAAAAGAAAAGGCAAAGTAAATGGAGACACTGGTAATAGGGAAAAAACATCTGCCTTATCAGGCCCTTCATCTGTTTATTCTGAAGAGCCCCACTCTTTCCTGGTGGGCCTGAGAAGTTACGCTGGCACCCCGGACTTCTGACCGGGGTGTGTTTTGCAGCAAACATGTGGGTGGCATGGAAAGGCCAGCAGGTTGGTCTGTGCTGAAGAACCAAGCTTTTAACCAGAAATGCAGAAGCTCAGCATATCTAGTTGTATTACCATCTTGAAGCATTGCAAGTGCTTGGTATATATAGCACTAATATTGTCCTTACTATGCTGAGACATCATGCTTATTTTAATGCACAGTACTAAAAATTTCAACTTCACATAAATTAGCTTTATTAGCTACTTTACTTAGTCATCATTCCTATTACTGCTTCATTAGATAACTGATTCATAATCATTGACTTACGAAGAACAGATTGCAGAGTTTTCTCCTTTCCGCCTGCTCCTCACCTTCCCGGGCTTCCGTGTGCATTCAGACTAATGCAATGGTACAACACTTAACACCAATCCATTTTGAATCCTGATGTGGGACAGCCTGAAATGCTCTGTCCTTGTAAAGCTGTGTTTCTCTCAGACCTACTGCAGGATACTCTACAACCTTGATTGGAGTGTCTGACTCATAAGGATGAGCTAATTTTGTTGGCAAGTTCCTGCTTTCTTGAGCCAGTATAATCATATTTTTTTCTGGTGTTTGTGTGGTTGTGACAGGAGTCTGAAATATTGCATGTGTGTAAAATAGTCAATGCATAAAAATATCCTCACAAAGCGGTGAGGTTATGTAGAGCTTGTGTGCCCTTGGTGCACAGGACAGCAGATGCTCTGAGGGCCCTTTTCCATCTCACCAAGGTGAAGAAGAAGTTATCATCTGGTGTTTGTGTCAGGAGACTACATGGCTCTGAGACCAATTGTTACATCCACTAAGGTGTAACCTTATAGTTGGGTGCAGGATGTGGCCTTTCTGCTGAAACACAGCTACCAAGCAACCGGGTTCTCAAAAAAGGTTTGTCATGCCTTTTCATTTGGGTGTTAACTTCTCGTGGGCTTTGGGAACAACTTAAAGCATGAAGTTGGATATTTTGAAGGGAGAAAGTAGGAATGTCTGTGAAGGAAAACTGACTTTTCTTTATATTGCTTTTATTTGCTGCTATCCTTTGTTATTTGATTGTTAGCCCTGTCTTCAAGTGCCATGGAGTTTCTCTAGTGACCCTTAGCTCCATGGCTGCCTATGTGTCACACCAGCAGCTCATGTGATTCTTGCTTGGAAAGAGGGGGCTCTACCAATTCTTGCAAGGAAAGTCTGCTTTTCCTTCAGAGTTCTTGGAAGGAATTTTCCCCATCATCAGGCTATTCTTCCACAGTGAAATGGGAATATTTTGCTAAAAAACCATTATATATAGTGGAATTCTTGCTTGAAAAGAGGGGGCTCTACCAATTCTTGCAAGGAAAGTCTGCTTTTCCTTCAGAGTTCTTGGAAGGAATTTTCCCCATCATCAGGCTATTCTTCCACAGTGAAATGGGAAAATTTTGCTAAAACCCCATTATATATAGTGGGAAAGGATTCTGCTGCAGGGACATGAGCTTTGCATAGCATTGCAACTCATCATGTCTCTGATGAGAGGCTCTGGCCTCATGAAAAGGTTCGTGCTGGTTTCCCTTGCTGTAATGAAGAGAAAATTTGAAAATCCCAAATGCCTTGTAGAATTCCTATGACCTTTTGGTAACTTTTTAGACACATGCACTTGCTAAGCTCTAATATGCATGTGGTCACTGAACTGGCACTCCTCAAAATTAAATAGACCTAATGCAAATTACTAATAATCTGAGAAAGCTTTGTGCTAAAGAGGCTGTAGTAAAATTTCACAGGAGAATCCTCTTCTGCAGGCTACATTAAATGGCCTTGTTAGACATTTGAGTATTGAGTGTCATTATGTAGTGATTTGAGAAGGACAGAATAAAATCATAAAACTGCTAGTAAGATTCTCGCAGCAGATCTATTATAGCTAGTCTCACTCATAATAATTTAGAGTTTTAATTTTCTCAAGCGTCCCACAGGTTTACTATATCCAGCCAAATGCTTCACGGACAAGTTGGCAGAATGGAAGCTTTTTATGACCTGTCCCCACTGGTGGCTTTTAAAGCTTCACCCCCTCTTCCTCCATATTTGTGTGCCACACTCATGCACACGCGTATGCATGTCCACACACAGACACACAAAAGAAGTCTCTGGGAGACCCAGGAGTTTGTCAAGTCCTGCAAAGTTCTCAGCTTAATTCACACTGTTCAGAAACCATCAGCATCTCAATGCAGGTTTTTTTTTTTTTTCTTTGGCTTTAAAACCGAGGGAAATATGAAAAACTGAAACCAAAGGTAGATTAATTGATACAGAGACATGGAGTTCCTGATTTGAATAGTTTCCCTGGAAAACAGCACCTCTCTGGGTTTTACTCATCAGTCAATATCCATCTGTTTGAAAAGTGAAGAACCTGCTGGAAAGATGGTAAGACCCCTGGCCTTAAGAGAGTGTAAAAACCCTGAACCTGGTGTCTTTTATCGGCAAGCAAGGGGAAAAGCACATTTTTCTGCCTAGTTGGCACAATGCAGCCTAAGTTATCCATGCTGGGTGCTCAGCCCCCGATTTGGACCTGTTGCTGACAATGGGGACAGGAGGGTGCGTCTCGGTGTCTCGGCTGTAGGGTTGTAGGCAGTTGGTGCTCCTTGGGCTGTGAAGGCATGCTGGGGATTTCCTAACCCCTGCTGACCCCTCCCATGAGCAGAGCTGGCTGCAGGTGTGGAGATATGGGAATCCTGGGCCAGAGATTTTAAACAGAAGTGCTGAAATTATCTCCAACATCTGCAAAAACTCTTTGACAGAGCCTCTTGCAGCAAAGTCCCCAGAACATGAATTTTGACAAGGAAAGAGCCCATTATTATCAGTGATGTTTCAACCATTATTTTATGAATATATTCAATGACAAGAACTAGCTTGTTTCCAAGACAACAAAATTCAAACCCGATCCATGATTGCTCTAAAGGAGGCCTCCTGTCATTTCGTTCCTTTGAAGAAACTCACAATTTGATGGGCAAAATGCCAGAAATAATTAGACAGAATAGCACCATAAACCCCAACGGAAGCAAAATATCTGCTGTAAGAATTTCCCACCAGAAATCCTGAAAATCAAATCAAAGCCTGGATAAAATCTTTTCTGTTGAGTGTAAGAATGAAGGGAAAAAAAAAAAAAGTGGGTGGGAGAAGACAATCCAGTTTTTACCTCATCAAAGGGAATACTAAAAACTGTCTTTGTGACTTGCTTGTGTCTTCTTGTGAAATAATAAGTGGGCAGGGCAATCAAATTTAAAGCAGTATTCCCCAAAGCAAGGTCAAAACTGCTAGAAATGTTCATTTCATTTTTATTTGCTTTCCCTGCAAGGTACACACTGTGGCTATAATTTCCCATTCTTTATGGGGAGATCAAAAGATTTGTGCTGTGCTGTGTAGGAATCAATTCAGTCATCCTGGCAGCACGCCAATCTTTATTACATTATTTGTTAACCTGCGTTATTGCAGAATGGAATAACTGTTCCCTGGGATAAACTAGGGAGTTCTTCTTGCTTCCTTGACCTTGATTTCCACGCTCGCGCCTTGTCCTCTCAGCACCCACATGCAGATAATGATTGTCTGTGTTAGAGTGAATGAAACATCACTGCAGAACCTGTGCCGAAGCAAATCACTGAATTGGTGGCGTGTAAGCGAAGCAGTAGCCTTCATTGTTTGCCTCTGCTTCTGCAGCAAAGTGAGTCTCAGGTATTTCTGACAGAGGGACTCTCCTCGCTTTACCGGCAGTAAAACCGGCCCACGTGACAAGAATTGCATTTGCTCTTTTCTTCCTACTAGGCCGTTTCTGTAATCTTCAAAGCCAAATGCATTGGTCCAACCATCCTTCTTGGAATATTTCTGATTTTTTTGGAAGAATCTTTTTCATTGAATTGGTGAGCAGTGATGTATTTTGATAGTTTTGGGGACATGCATTAGGGGCATGCTAAAACCAAGTTTTTGAGTTCTCTCTAAGTAAGCATCTAAATTCATCTCTAAGTAACGTGTACAGGTTTCACATGTGCCAGTTCTGCACTGGGAATGTTTCACTTACATTTTCTTAACAGAAAAAAGTCAGCTTTGCTTAGTCATGTTTTTCACAGAGAAAAAGGAGGGTAGGTTCTGAACTGGTGTAATTCAGCAAGTACTTGGTTTCAATCAAATCAGGTAGCTTTTAGATTGACTCAACATCCATCTGTGTCCTACAAAATACTGCAATGACCAGTGCTAGTGGAAGTTTGTGGACATTGAGCCCCACTGCTCCTCTGACCTCAGACTTCCTGGACAGGTACATTTTCCATCTACACAGAACATTCTGACTGAAAGAGCCATGCTGGAAGTCATGGTTTTTGTGGTCATGCTGGGGGACAGAGCATGGTAGGGGAGTAGGAGCAGCCTGGAATGAGATCCTTAGGAGTCTAAGATATATCTGAGGTTTAATTTCAGTGAAGGGCAGGGAACGCTATGTTGATATGCAGTCTGCACTGTGAAATATCAAACTGGGTTGAACTCCTCCCTGGCTGATGTAATTCAGTATTAAAAAAAATAAAAAAATCATATTTCACTAAGGAAATACTAGTAAGGGAGAGAGAAGAGGAACAAAACTTGCAGATTTTTTTCCAAATGCTCTCAACTACTAAAAAGCAGATTTTTAAGCCTTTTTTGAAATAGAAACTTTTGTTGAAATCTTAGGATTTTTTATAGAACAAGTGTCCTTCATGACAACAAATCCCAGTCACTAAGTTGCAGACCAAAGTTGATGGCATTAGTTGATTCCAAAAAAGTGCAAAATGCACAAAAATGGGGAGTGTGGAGTGGACCAGGCTCTGAGACCGGGGAGTTGGTACAGGCTCAGAAACAAAGAAGAAGAAATATCTGCTTTTTATTGTCCCTCCCCTAAGAATCAGATGGTGGCTGGGGAAGTCTGGGACCCAGTTGCAGGGACAGCCAGGGAAGGCCAGGGTGCTGCTGCCCAGTGCTGCAAGTCTGGGCAGATGCAGCGGCAGCTTGTGGGCCAAGAACAGGGACAGGGCTCTAGAGACCTTCCAGGTTTTCTCCATTTGAGACTTCTCTCGAGGCTCTGTGCTTGGTCAGGTGCAGAAGTTGAAGGCAGTCACCTACCTGCTTGTCAGGTCACCAGGGAAGAGCTCAGCTGTGCTGCCAGGTCACCCTCCTGACCAGATCCTGCAAACCTGCGAGAGCAGTCAGGCTGGAACCCAGGTGCTGTTTTCCATCGTGACAGTCCCAGTCCCTTCCTCATGAGTTTGGGCTGTGCTGCATGCACTGACTGGAGAAGAGAATACAGAAAACATATTTAGCCAGACTTTGCAATGGGCAGGGCAGGACTGGGGTAAAAAAGAATTTCTACCTTTGCTGAAATGCTCCTCTGCTTTGCAGAGGGATTTTTTTCATTCTGCTCTTCCATATTCTGATGCCATAATCTGAAAATACCTCTGCCTCACAGTAGGTTGAGACAAAGGTGTTTACAAAAGCACTAAGCCTGAGAATCCAGCCACCCAGCATCAAAATAGGAAACTTAAATTCATAAGCTCCCTCCTTTAAACTGATGGAAATGGATCCAAACAAAACAAACCAAAGCAAAAGCAGTAGGTAAACATGTTGGAATGTACAATGGATAATGGATATTGAGGGATGATCTAGTCATGCATGCTAAACAGATACACTTATGAGTTTAAATTTAATTAGCATCTGGAAATTAACAAGGCTAGAAAGAAGGGCAATGTGTTTTTAAGTGAAGGCGATGAATAGGTACTGTTAGGTGCATATAGATAAATGAGAATTTAATTTGTAAGACATAATGAACCAGGTGCCTATAAAATAATTTGTGGGTTTTTTTTTTTTGCTGGATATCACAAAAGATAATGGTGTAACACTTCAAGGTCAGTCTATATCCACCTGTTCATTTCTTTTTGGGGAAAATATTTTGAAGAATAACTAAATGAAATTGACTTCCTTTGTAGAACACTGTTGGGTGTTTTGATTTTTTTTTCTTAATTATGCATCATTGCTAATTTTACATTCAAAACCCAGTCAGCCTTTATTGAAGAAGGCTTTAGTTGCTGCTCTGATTTTAATTTTTCAATCTGTACATTGACTGAGACAGGTTTCTGTGAAGAAATGCTAGTCCAGACTGTGTCCCTTAAGTGTGCATACGGGGATGCATTTCTGGAAGAAATGATATTTCATAGTGCTTGAATCGGAAAACATTGTTTTAAAACCAGAATATCACTTTAAAAAGCAAAGCATTGGTTTTAAACCAGGACTTCTTTAAAGAAAAACAGTGAAACTGAGTACTGTATGATGCTATGAATTACCTTTTCCCTGTCACCTATAGGATTTTCATCCATCTCCTTAAGCATTTCAGCAGAGACTACTACCACTTGAACTGAAAACTAATGATAGCAGGAGATCCTGTTATCCCAGTGATGGATAGGGCTGTAAAAGTTACCTGTTGGGTCTTGGTGATGTTCAGCAGAGTGAGGAAAGATTATGGCAGACTTTTTTTTTTTTTTTTTCTTCATATTTCTGGAAGTGCTTCTGCTGTCTCTGGGTGTTGATGGGGTGTAAGCTGCACAGACCTTGTAGCTGGGTAACAACAAGCCTCTTTGTCTCCATTCCGCTTTTCCAAGTGCTGCAGCAATTTCTTGGATTTCCAGCAAAAAATTGTGGTGCTTGCTTGTTGCTTATGCATTTGCTGGTGGAGCTGCTATTCCTCAGAAAATGGAAGCCAGAGAAGAGAGGATTCTCTTCTCAGCTGTTAGCCAAGCAAAGCACAACTGAATTTTTATGAAAGAAAGCAAAGGCATTTTTCTTCAAACCAAAAGTCATAGGTCTGCTGTGAGTAATAGCTGCATGCGAATTTATTCAGGAGGAATGATTTCCCTCTCTCTTTCTGTGCCTCTCTTTTATAAGGAAAGGCGTTAAGTACCCTATATAAGCATTGCTCCTAGTATGTCATGCAATCAGTAACTAGCTTCACCTTGAACAGGAATGAAAGGGATTCTACCAGGAATGCAAAGGATTTGAGAAGGATTAGTATTTTGATCAACTTTTGAACATACAGTTTTGGATTAAGACACCAGTGATGAAGTTATCTGCTTTAAATGGGCTCGTGGTAGATGGGGAAGACTGAACACCCACTTACTGACAGTTCTTTGCATTGTGATAAATTTAATGTGGCAGTAAAGAAGGGTTTACGTTTGTATAAATGCCTTTTACAACCAACAGTTTCCATCCACTTAATAATGACCCAGCTTTCCTCCCGGGAGCAGCGCCATTACCCAGCTGCTGGGGTGGCTCCTGCAGCGCCGGGCGGCTCTTCCCGCCGCGCTTAACGGCCCAGCCCGTCTGCCGAGCGCGGGGCTCCCGCGAGACACCTGCTGCCTCCAGTCCTGCTGTTAAGGATCACACCCACTGAGGCCGATTGCACCAGGCCTCTTACTTTGGTTGTGTTTTAGGAGAAAGAGGGGGAAGAGCCAGGCTTCCTTCTAGGCATGCAACTCAGCAAAACCAGCCTCTAATTAAATACCCAAAAGGTGCGTGCGCCAAAAGCCCACGTGCAAACATCTCTCTTTGCGTGAAGTATTTAAGTTCAGTAAAGGATTTGTCATAAATTATAAGTTGAAACTAATGGTTAAATTAATATTGCTTTATGATCTTTGGGATACAGAGTATCACCTAGACTTGCTAGGGCTAATACAAGTGGGGAGGGGTTGGACATAGTCTGTGGTTTAGCCCATGAGAGATTTACTTTATTTCACTCTTTTTGCTGTTGTTTGTGAAACCCAGAGTTTCAGGACAGGCTTAGGACTGGCAGGCCAATTCTTGTGTTTGGAAATGATTCATGGCTTAAGCTCTGTCAAGCCACTGTTGTTTGGCCAGATTCTGCCAGTAGAGGAAGCCCACACCAGCCTCCTCCCAAGCCCAGGCCAGCCCACCAGGCACTGCTGGCCCATGCAAAGGCACATAGAGCTGCTGGCAGCCCTGGAGCCCTGCCTTCACATCTCCTGGCAAGGGGTGATCCAAGGCCACCTGAGTTCTCCTCACAGCTAATGAGCTACTCGCTCTTTTGTCATCAGGTTGGCTCCAAAGAAATCCTCTGGGGAGGGATTTGCCAGAAGACCTTCCCAGGCTTGTCTGGAAAAATCTGATTACAGGAAAAGGGAAAAATTTCTCAGGGTGGGTCTACAGGCTCTGGAATACTTTGTGTTTGCTCATCAAGGCAAATTTATTCAAGGGCCTGACCCAGGAAAAGAGTTTGTGGCCAGGAGTTGTGAAATGGAGTGGCTTTGGACTCCTTATCCTAATGTGCAGCCTCTGCCTCATGGATGGCATCACCAGGAGCTACAGCATCACAGGTGGCCTCTGACCCTGTTGGGAGAGGCTGAGAGCTGGGAACAAGGCACTCAGAAATATGTTTTGTTAAGGGCTGCATCAGCCACATTGCTTTCCTGCAAGTGTGATTCATTTCCTTATGCTTTACAGAGTGGGAGAGGGCATGTTGGGTGCTGAGGTCTGCTTTGCACTTCACTTACACTTTTGAAAAGGGTATTTTAAAGCCAGAACTTTGCAAATTATCTCTGGGTTTTTCCCTCCTTTTAAGTGGCATTACCTCTAAACATGTGTCTGGCCAGAGGGGTTCCTGTGCTCTGCCATGGGGAGCAGAAACACTTCAGTCTGCCTTTTGCAAATTAATGTTGTAGAAAAGGTTTCTTCTTACTCAGTGTTTATACCATTCTCACTACTGCCTCAGACCCCTATTCCCCTCCCTTCTAAATAAACACTTTTATCTACAAGGTGTAGCTTGCAAGATTATGTGTGTGAATTATTACATGTGGTCCTGAACACTTTCATGCAGAACTTCAGGTCTGGCAAAAATAGGACCATAGGAATCTAGTAAGTCTTGCCATATAAGATATTTTAAATCTGGTTATACTGACCTGGAAGGTTTTTATAAATATTGGGTAGAAATGCCAAGAAGTATTTATCTTTTCCTGTGCATTAGAACTGTATGCCACTGCTTTAAACAGAACTGTCACACAAGTAGGGGTTTGCTACTGCTGGATTAATGCTCTGTAAGGAGGACTCTGATCCTACACCTGTTTGTGTGAAAGGTAAAAGCTTACACTGGCTAGAGCAAGGGAGAGCTGGAAAGAGTCACTGGGAATTACCAGTGGCATCATGGATTACAATTCACAGCTGCTGAAACTTCCTTTCATGGAAAAGACAACTTCTTGCTGCTAAGAATGAAGATTTTACTGAACTGTGGAAACCTAGAGAGGAAAGTTGAAAGAAAAACTGAGAAAGAATATATGGATGTTGAGTTGATGGATTTTTTATTCACTTTCTGTTTTACCAGATTGCTGCATAGTCTGTATAACATAAGGTCCTGAAGCAACACTGTGGCACAGACCAGTGCTCACACTGCAGAAAGCAGGGTAGGACCAGGCTGGTGGCACTGTCCCTCTACCAGACCCCACGTGATGGAGGGCCTGTCCCCTGCCGAGGTCTACCACCCAAAAAGGTGGGCAACATAAACAAGTTCATCAGTGAACCACAGATGCAAGCTTCTGGTTATCTGCATTGAAAGAAAGTTTAGGGTTGACTTGTTTGTAATTTCGTTACAAGATAAAATTTGGGTTAGCCAAATTCAAATAAAATTCATATAGGTTGCAATGGGTTTCTCAGCAGTGGTAATTCTTAAAATCTAGAGTGTATGTTTCTAAAATGCTATTATTTAATTCAAATGCAATTCTGAGAAAACCTGTGTTATTTTGGGAAATGACAAAAAAGAAGCCACATCTATAAATTTTAGCATCTGTGTCTCAGATGAGTTGCTTGCTGGCTGGTCTTTGGCAAGCAGGAGGGATAGGAGTGTGATGAGCTTTGTCACTGTAGGAGAATACTGAATGAATTATTAATGAATATTTAATAGTTCTGTAGGGAGGCAGCGTGGTGTAAATGGACACAAAGAAAACTAACATTATCTTAGTCTCTGAAGGAAGCAGTATGGTAATAGGAAATAATGGGCTAGTAAATTGAACTTAGTTGCAGGCAAGTTCCTAGAGATATTGAGAGCTGAGATCACAAAGTATATGGGGAAGTGTGCTTTGATAAAAGTTACCAATGTGCCTTCAGAGGGAATAAGCCTTGTACGGCAAGGCTAGAAAAGTTATTTTGTGAAGCTCATTGAGAGGCAAAAAATATGAAGGAAAGGAAAAGAAAACAAATTTTGCATCAGGTCAAATAACAGTGTCAAGAGTTGAAAGCACATTGTCATTTCTGAAGGTATGAGATCCATGTGATGACCACAGATAAGTAGTAGAATAAGAGTAAGTAAAGAAGTTATGAAAGAAAATAGAAGGACAATCATTAAAAAGTAATTTTCTGTTTAGTGTGCTAAGGGTAGGTTCAAAAGTGCTTTGTGCTAGTTTGTCCTCTCCATACTGGTGGCAAGTGGAAAGTCATTTTTAAAGGGAATGCTGCCAGATCAACACTGAGCACCTTTGGAAATCCTGTAAGTCATATCTCCATCCTGTGAACTGAAAACACACCTCATTTTGCCAGAAACATGACTGTAACCTAGGAAAATGGCAAGAAAGGAGGATTTAGGTTAGTCTACCTGTACAGGCATCTGAAAATACAGAAGGTGCAACTCTACTTTAAAAAAAAAGTCATTGTCTTTCCTTCTCAAAAAACCCCTTCAAACCAACCAAAAAAACAACCTTCAAACAGAAATGCAGGGTAGGTAATGCAAAAGGTAATGGGTAGGACAAAATGGAGGGAAGTTATAGAGTTATGAGACATTTATGTCTACTGAAACAAATTCAATACTTATGTTTTCTGCTCAAAATTTACAAATAAATTATAAAAAGTATGCCTAGATAACATTATACTAAAGTATAATGTTATAATATAATAAAAGACATCAAAGTCTTTCACCTGATATTAGAGTTGCCCGACACTGGAGCTGATCCATGGAAACCAACAGAACTTACATAAATCCCCTCCAAAATGTTGTGTCCTAGTACTAAATGAATCAGGTTGATTCCAGTTATTGTGGTTTTCCAATTTTCCATACCAGAAACTGTTTAAAACCAGGGATATTACTAGAGCCATTAATGTTCATAGTTACAAGCTGAATTAAATTGCTGATGGGCTTCTGATTCCTACCCATTTTATTTCTTTGTTTGTATCTCCATCCACAGATCATGTTCATAACAAAGACCTGTTACAAAATGTTGGAGAGGGAACTAGAAGGAGTCTGGATGTGACAGACTGATCTGTAAATTAATTGCAGTTCTGGACAGTGCATGTTTAGAGGCAGACAGATTAAATGTGTGTTGCCTGCAAGCTACCTACTTACCACTCTTCACAATCTCTTTCATACCAAGGCATTGCTGTGGAGAGGGAAACTTGCCACTCCACTGGTGACCAGCACCTACCAGTCCCTCCCTGGCTTCTTGAGGCTGTTGGTAGATACTTTATCTGGGGTCTGGCAGCATGATCAATGCAGGAGTGATGATAGGGAGACATGCATTCAAACCAAATCACCTGATTTACTGCACTGAAATGGCTGTATACTGCACACGCTCCCTGGAGCAATTATTCAGGATCCTCGTCATCTGCAGTGAGTATGTTAAACCTTTCTGAGTTTTATTTGGGCCATGTTTTACCAGGGGAAGCCATCCATCACTGCTTTGATTGTCCGTGCCTTACAGTGGCCATGAATTTGTGCGTCCGTCATCCGTGCTCTCTGAAGCTGTGGTAGCATTTCTAAAGCATGCCTGAATTGAACTTTGCCTGAATCTGCGTGAACAAGAGACCTGTGTGAAGTATTATGTGCCTTACCAAGTCACTAAAAAGAAGTATAGTCTCAGCCATAACATATAAAAGCTGGCCAGGAAAAAGAGGATTAGTGGTGACATAGCAACTATTCTAGCTCTGCAGCCACATCAGTGGTGTGGGAGCACGTTTATGAATATGGCTTCCTCTATTATGGTTCTGTGTCCTTTATCTGTGGAACAACATCCTCACAAGTATAGCTGAAACCCAGCAGAATATGATGCTTGGCAAAGCTACCCGCTGGGGAAAAGCAGTGAGTAATACAGACTCTGTAGTGGCATAAACACACTGCCTCTCTTTCAAATTTGAACAATATTTTGACCTTCTCATCACAGAACTTTCATTGATTTCCTTTTTAGCTTTTTCTCTGATTTTTGTTACTCGAGTTACATCTGTGGCAAGAGGATCACAACAGAACTCATGATAATGATTTAAACTGGAAATTAAAATGTTTTGATGGATAAACATCTAAGTTGAATATGCAAATTGATTTTGCAAGCTGGGGCATTCATGTCCCTACTAATTCTTTAGACAATCAGAAAACTAGTGCAATTCCGTAGTTATATTTATGGCTATGTAATGGGTTATACACTTTCCCAATATGTCTAAAACATCATTAGGAAAGTCAACATTTTTGTAGAGTAGAGAAAGATGTATGAGAAAGGAAATGTGCATGTAATTTAGGTTAAATGTTTATATTTGACTTGGTTTTTGGTAGTTGCTAAGAGCTCACGGAGCGTTTTGAAGCCAATGGGAGATGAAAGTGCTCAGCAGTGCCATAGCTTTGTTTGAGTAACCTGTGAACCTTTCAGGCAGGAAATAAAAGAAACGTGTTTTGTACAGCTCCTAATTGAATTGTGCACTTATTTTTAACCTGATTAGAGAACAAGGTTTTAAATGGGCTCAAAAAAAGATTAGACACTTCTAGAGGGGTAGGTCAATTGCTGGTTGTCAAGCGCAGTGAGATTAATGCCACGTGTTAACGCAGAAGTTCCTCACAACCCATCCCAGGAGCAGAGGTGGTGGTTGGGGATCCAGCAGCTGCCTGCCCCAGCCCCATCAGATCCCTGCTGTCCTGAGGAGCCACCACTGCCAGTGGTGCTGATGTCTGCCCGACGCTTCCTCCGCCGCTCTGCTCAGCGGGGCGCGGGCAGCGGGTGAGGAGCGGCTGTCAGTCCCCGTCAGTCCCAGCGGAACTCACCGCGGCCAGGGCAGAGCGCAGGCAAGAAGGGAAAGCTGGTGGCTTCAGACTGCTCATTTAAGCACTGGTGTAATAAATGCTGCAGACAGCTGTAAAGTTGGGCTCTACTGCTTGACCCTGTTAATTCTGACAAAGAAAACTGTTGCTCAGTTCTCTTATACTTGGTAATTAGATCATACAAGAGCTTTTCAAAAAAACTCCTTCATATTAAAACATCTCTGGATATATGTTAGAAATTTATCTGAGAATTTTTTTTTGAGGGGGAAAAAGGGGAAAGATTAAATGTTGAGCAAAGATGTAGAGGATATCTGCATTGGCATAGGTACTGCAAGTACTGAAAAATTAAACCTTGCCCTTTATCATTATCAGGATTTTAAATTCTTTATGATGGCTTTATTGAAGGATATGTCTTTATTGACAAGGGATTGCCCCTTATATTTTGTCTACAACAAAGAAAGAAACCTTTCTGTAAGTCACAATTTTTTATGTTGTTGCTATAAAATTCTATACAGCTGTCATATTTTAATTTTAATTGAATTTTGATTTGATGAGACATAAAACCTCAAAATGGAAGATGCTTTCTGGTGCTTGGTGTCTGAGGTGAGTTTATTGTGCAAATTGCATAAGCATCTACAGCATCTATGTTGAGCCAGAGTATCTTTGATAAAATGTACATGCCTACTCTTCAGTTTCCAAATAATTTCAAGTTGTGTACCTGAGTGCCCACCCAACCCACAAGACACTTGCTCCTCAGTACAGAAAAGTGGGATTTCAGTGGTGCCAAGGTGTTTTTGTGTCTGCTGGTGAGCTTACAGGGACACAGGGTTAGAGTGACCGAGCCCCCTGATGCTCAAAACCTGTGCAGCTGCAGCAGAGCGTGCCGAAGGAGCCACGGTTACTGTGGCCCATTTGTGTCCCAGTCATCGTGTGCTTGCACACCATTTGCAGCCTGCTAGGGCACACTCCCACCCTCTGAAAGACACAGCCTCCTCGTGTGTGTGCAGCTTCAGCTGTGCAGTTTTCTCCAAGTTTCTGTCTCAAGCTTTATCTTTGTTTTTACGTCCATGGGCTTCGGAAACCAACTGGCCCTATTCTTGTAGCAGCAAGCTCTGCTCCCTCTCCTGGGAATGCTTTTGGCTGCAAACTCAACCAATTTGAGTCTGCCTTACAGCAGGGATGTTTTCTAACTCTATGGGGGCTTGTTTGTCTTTAGCTTTTTGCCTCCTCCAGCATTCAGAAATAATTAACAAGTAATGAACAGAAAATAAAAGGTCCTTGAACAGCACAGCAGATGGGGTAGACTACAGCACTTCTTTTCCTGGTTCTTCCTTTATTTTATGATCATGGGGGAGTTGTGCTGTCTCTTTCCCTCCCAGTCGTTGTCTGCCTTATTTGTTCAGACACTGAATATCCCATGTTAGGACCTGCCTCTAATGTATCAACACAGTGTCTAGATCAAATGAGCTCCAATTTGTAATAGAGTTTTCAGGCTCTGTTGATGAATATACTGGATTCACAGGCTGCACCTGTGCTATCCTGAAAGAGTGATCTCGATGGAAGATGATCTTGGCAGAGCTGGCCAAGCAGACAGACGTATTTCTAGCATGCTTGTTCGTGCAGAGGAGACATCTGGCTTCCTGGCTTTCGTAGTACCTGATCCATTAACCCCTACACCACCTCTGAAATTAAATTGATAACAAGGAGCCAAACACCAGTGTCTTTTTATGGACCTTCTGTTTGGGGAGAGAGTAACTAATGTGGGATACTGTAAAAGGAGATGATCAACTGGTTGATGATTACATGGGTACATCTGTCTGAAAGCTGCTGATATTGCTGAGAACATTCTGAAAGGATGTTTCAAATATAAAAGTTTTACTATTTTGGTAGCAGAATGAGAGTGTCTGAATTCCTGCTAAATGTCAGGATGGGCATTAGAACTGCAAGAGGTGAAGATGGCTTTAGTTACACTTAGCTTTATCTCAGAGGACAAACCAAAAGCAAATGTCTTAAATGTGTTTCTTGACACAAGGGGAAGTATCTGTACATGCTTCCCTTTGCTTGAATTCTCACCTTGAGGGCCTAACCCTGCAACTCTTCATAACAGGGATAACCTTTTTGTGTTGAGGTATCATCACATACAAAGGATTTGCAGATGTACAGCCTTTGTTCACACTTAGAATACTGCAAGGATTCCCATCTTTTTGTACCACTGGTGACAAGAAGATTGCTCTGATTCTGTCCTGTCACCAGTTATGAGGTAGGCTGAAACACCTTGTCCCACAAGGCAACACTTCCATAGCACACAGACTTTCTCCTTACCATGCTCATTCTTCATTATATGGCTGCTGCACTCTTACTATCCACTGGAAAGATTTCTCCCTTGTGGTTTCTTGCTATCTACAGGTTCTTGCTGTCTACAGGACTTTTTCTTGAGCTGCATGCAGTTCATTTTTAATAAGGAGTAACATGTACTGAAAGCTCTTATAAATGTTCCAAGCCTGTGATTCTTAATTATATTGTGTGTATTTTGTGAAATACTGCTTTCCCTCACACTCTTTTTGCTTGCAGAGCTGTAGTGTATTATGTGGTAACAATAAATGTTAAATAACCTGTCTGCCACCCAACTGCACTTCGTGGCACTCGTATAATTACAGAGGCTTTCAGAAATCACCTTGTAAGGCTCTGATTTGCTGGCAACACGTGAACATTTCACTGTAAACACTCTTTCATTACACACGATTTCATTACCAGAGGTTTCTGCTCTAATATCCTCTTTCCTTTGAGATTCAGGGCCAACACTACAGTAACCACATTGTTAGCAAGAGCAATGTGAGATTAAGACTGTGGACTCCATTGATCTGAGAGCTTCAGAGTGAGGGTGCTAAATATACTCTAATAAGTGGGAGCTCATGTTGGCTCTGTGCATAGTGACTGCACAGAAGCATTTGAGTTATGTTGCCTCCAGCATAGTAAAAAAAAAAAAAAAAAAGCACATTGTAAGATTGATATCAGATTATTTGCCATTTATTTATCCCTGTTGTATGTGGGTAAACTACTAATCTCCTGGGGGTGTCTTCTGTGCAGAGGCAGTGTGTGCCAGCTGCCACTCTGCCTGTGCAGGGGCTTCAACTGCCCACACCTTAGTGGGCTGACTGCTACACTTTGAGCCAGTACTCAGGCTGAAAAACAAACACATTTTATGGCTTGAAAGATGCAAATGTATATCAAACACCAGGCATGCAACCACCTAGTGTGTGAAAAGCACAGAACCCCTCAGCTCTCCGTGCACCTTGCAGGCAGTTTTACCTGGGAGATGCAGACAGTGCTGAGTGCCAAAGTTAGGTTTGCATGGGCTTTAGTGAAATGCTGTTTGCACCAGCCCAGTGTTGGGTGTGCTGGGTGCTATCTCTTTTACAAAGCTGCCAAAACCAGATTTCTTGTCTGCTAATAACACTCATAGCATCCTTGTTACTCTAACGTGTGCACCTTTGTAATTAACAGCTCTCAGATGCCATATTTTTTTCATTGATGTTTCACTCCCTTGCATTTTTGCTTTACTTCCTTTTGTGAGTTGGTGAGGCAGTGCTGAGCGTGGTACTAGCTTCCCTTGACAGTAAGCATTAAACCGTTGCAAATGTCTCCTTCAGACTGTTAATTATCTTGGAATAATTCATTAGTGAGTGCACTTGCTTTATGCCAGCTACATTTTGTTGGTGAAACCCAGTCTGAGCTGGTGTGCTCTCTCCCAGCCTGCCTGTCGCACCAGCCCATCCTGTCTGGTGGAAGAAGCCGTTTTCCAGGGGATGTGTTGGCAGGACTCGGTGCTGGAGCGGGCAGGGCGGGCTGCTGGCACTGGGGCGTTGGGAAGGCGGGCTGGGAAGCACTGCTCGTGTTTCTCTGCGGCCGCCTGTCCCAGGCACGCTGGGCGTTGTGACTCACAGCTGCCATGGCTTAGTTTCTGCCCTTCAATTGCTTCAGTAAGTTTGTGTATTTGGCCTGACAATACTTAAAGCAACACAGAATTTTGAATAGGGTTGAGTGAAAGCTACTGCTAACTCTGAATCAACACAGGCTGGAGTGCAGATTCTCATGGGACAATGTTCCACTTTTAAGGGCTGAACTCCTGGGCTTTCTGGATTTTGATCACAGCATCATCTGTAGCCTTCATACCCATTTCATTGATTTAGCCTTTTTTTTTTTTTTTTTTTTTTTCTCCTTGATTCTGTGTCTCTAGAAGGTAGTAAACTGCACTGCCTGGAGTTAATTTCAGATCTGTCAAATGGGAATCACTTTGAGGACCTACTTGAGTCAGAGAAGGAAGAGCTGTGGCAGGTGGCCTCTGAGAAAGAGCCTGGGACAAAAAATCCGAAGAGGTTTGAGACTGTGACTCAGTCCCCACAGACAGCCTTGCACAGAGCTGTGCAGCCACTGTCCCTTTGGAAACATATTTTGATTGTGCAAGGCTGTGGGGTGCAGCCTTTCTGCATCCTCCTTGACTTTTTCCTCCCCTTCTTTCTCTCTGTCCTCCCAGGACACTGCCAATGACTCAATCTGCTTCCTGCAGCAGGGCTGCTTTTCTGCAAGTCAGAGGTGGGCAGGCAATCTGTTTCTCTAGATGCCATGCTGGCTTTTAAGGGAGCCTCTCTTTTCATCAGACTCCTCACAGTCAGATGTGGTAGGTTCAACAATTCTTTGTGACGCCTTGGAACCTCTCCCTTTCCTTCACCTCAGAGCCATCCAATCTTTCTGCAGCCTGCTATCAAACTGCAGTGCTACAAAGAGAGGGAAAAGGGTGGGATGTGTTGTACATACAACAATTGCCACTCAGCTTTTATCCTATATGTGTATACATTGTTTTCAAGCCCGTGTGAATGAGGAAGTTCTAACGAAACCTAAAAATACAAGGAACGTTGACCTTCAAGAGATGTTTCCTATTCCAGCCGTTCAACTCGGTCTGTGGTTGCTGCTGCTTTTCCTGACTGCAGAGAGAGAGGCTGGAATGAGCAATCAGCTTGTTTATGGCAGGTTTTAGTGCTTCACTGGTATAATAAAAGAGGCTTTCGCAGAAGGGATTTGGTTCTCGTGTACTTCAGTGTTTTCTGCTCCATTTTGCTCCATAAAAGCCAGGCTCTTGTTTACAAGAATTAGCAGCTTCCCGAGGTTTCTGCTGATTTTGAGGAATCAACCCCTTGCAGTTATGTGACACCAGCATGCAGCTCCCACTCCAGCCGGTGCTTGCAGGATGACTGTTCCCTACGTGCGGTTGAGCACTTGGATTAAACACCTGCACAAAACAATTGGCACAGCCCAAAGGGCTGTTAGAGGCTCCGTATCCTGTTTGGGAATCACTTCAAGTGAAATTAATGATTCTTCTCTGTGTGCAGACTTTTAAAAAAGAAATCTGTTTTTATATGTGCAATTAATCCAAAGCGGTTGGTGTGCACTTTGTGCTGTTATACATCAATAAGACAGCAACTTTATGACTTTTAATTCCATAAGATGTGTAGTATTCAAGACAACCACATTTTAGACAACAAAATCCTTGCACAGGTGGTAACAGCGACATGTGCATATCCCCCTGACCGTTTACCTTTTCTCCATTTTGGAATGAGAGGGAGAATGTCATTTAAAAGGCATTTATACATGTGGTCCCCACATGACATAGATATTAGAGCTAAATTATTTTCATGGCAGAGATTCAAAAACTGAAAATTTCCAGTAGGTTTTGTGTGTTGATTCACAAACTGCTGCCAGCACTTGTGATATTATCACGAGCCTTTTCATAGTTAATATTCTGTCCTAAAGCTTCAGGTTTTCTCAATATGTGATTTTTTCAATCTTAAGTTTCCTATCAAAAAAGAAAAGCCCATTTCTCTCCTAGCTGCAGAGAACATCTTGAAATACCATTTCCCCTCCTAAGAGCCAAAAAACATCAGGAGGAAGGTAAAGTTTTCCAAGCTCATTTTTCCCCCCCCCTCAGTCTTTGAAGTTTTTGATTCCCATTTAGCTCTTGTTTGGATCTTTCTTGTGGATTTCAAGCGACTGCATTTGGTGCCAGAAATGACCAATCTACATTGTGTTTGTGGTTTGATTCTTCAGATGAAGACAGAAACACTTTATTATGGCAGATAAATTTTGCATGAAGAAATTTTGCATTATTTTACTACAAATAATTGCTGTCCTGTAGGTTTACTTCATCACACCCCCCTTCACATGGAACCGGTGCTTATCCCAGGATCTTATAAATGCGTAGCAGCAATTAAGTTTCTTTTGTTCTGTCATGTAATTTAGCAAATAATAGTCTCCAGAAAGAGATGAGCCAGATGTCTTGTAGAGAGTTCTACCTGTGTCAAACAGCTAAGATAAGAATAATGGATCCTGGTGAATCAACTTTTCTTACTACATTCACATATGTGGTCCTATATGGACAGTAGTATTTTTGTCCTATACTATAGCAGCAAAAATCTGTTCCATTTTTAGCTGAAATCTGAGTTCTGCATTTTTACTTTTCTCTCTTGCAGTTCTGGTTCAACTGTTCTAAACAGAACTGTATAACTAAAATGCAATTTTAGTTGAATGTTTAAAATAAGAATGAATTGATGGACCCTACATTGTGCTTTAGGGTCAAGCTGTTGAAATCCAAGGCCACTCACTAATTGGCTACTTCTTGTGAAGAAGCAAACCTGTATGTCATCTGTTACCTAACTATTTTCTCAGCCCAGTCTAATGGCATTTTGCCTCATTTACACTAAGGTGCACTGTGCAGTCTGTCACTGCACTAGACATGCTGCTGCAGCCACAAAATATTTATACGCAGATAGTGAAACAACCTGTCTGAGGCAAAGTTTCCATCAGGAAACGCCTGTAGATGGTGCTGTAATATAACTGAAAAAAAAAAATAGATTTACTGTGCAGCTGGATGGAGTTGTCTTAGTCCTCAGAAGCTGAACTCAGATCTATTTTGCTTAATTTCATACCTGAAAGATTTCGAGTTCCAAGTATCCACAGCAAACTCAGTTCACTGGAGATGAAGTGGTACAGGAACCTTCAGATGGGCTCAGGTGCCCTGGCTCACGACCTTCACCATCTTCCTCGTGCTTTGTGCAGCCTGGGCTCCACCTCACCAGACTGGCAACATGAAGGTTCTGGAGAAAATCTGCCATTGACTGATCTGCATAGTTACATCTTGGAAAGGGCTGCACCTCCTAAAAATCCAGAGCTCTTGCATAAGGATAGACTTTCTCCAGGAGAAGGAAATGGTCAAAAGAACAGAGATAAAATTATTTGGGTTATCCACCAGCCTCAATTTTTACCAACTTGGCCCTCCTAAGAAGCCTCCCAGCTCTAACCTACAGCTTGCCTTGTGGTGGGTCAGCTGTGGATGTCCTGACTGCAGGAGCTGGGGAGTGCCAACTTCAGCAATTAAGCAGATTTTTTGAGAAATAATTTTGCTGAAGAGTTGACTCTGTGTAGTTATGAGCTTCTCTCAGTAACTGCAGGCTTGGTGTCTCCCTCCCCAACTGTGAGTTATTATTGGATTCTTTAGTCTCTTTCATAAACTGCTGATTGGTGGCAGATTGTTTAGCAGCTGCCACCTGCTATAGTGCTTGTTGAATAAATTTCCCTTTTTAGTTCTAGAATAGCCTTGGTCTGCTAACAGCTCGGGAGGCATTTCAGGAGGAAAGGGACAGAGATAATGTTGGGTTTTTTTTTTGGCAGGGTTCAATATGGGTCCAGTGAAATTCTTCTGGGAATCTTGAGCCCCAAAAAAGTAAAGCATTTTTAAGTGTGAATAACCTCCTCTCTGTCCAGGGGGGATTTAGACATGTACCTCAATTCTACCATTTTTTCCAGGATGTAAGTGCTTTCCTGACCTGCAGTTTCTGATCATCTGGAGTCGGGCTTGAATTCTCCACTGCAACAGGGCTTTTGTGAATCCTAAATGGCCATTAGAGGTTGTTCTGTGATTGAGATGATACTTGAATCCCAGAGACACCACGTAATGCCTTGTAATTTAAGGAGACACTTAGAAGTGAAGACTTGTCTTTTAAGAATATTCATTTTGGGATAGTAAAGTTGTGGCATAGATTCTAGAGGGGATCATTCTGCATTCCCATCTTGGTACAGGGAGAATTCCTGTGAACTCTGGTCTCCGTGCTCACCTCAGTGGACACAAAGCTAATTACCATCTCTATCTGCCAAGCCCATTTATCGGGAAAGATCCTGGTGGCTTAGAGTGCAAAGAGAAATGGGGCAGATACAGCAGCAGGTGTGTTACAAATGCTATGTGTACAGGGGAGTTGCAGGGGTATGGGATGGTTGAGGAGACACCCATTTTTTCTCCTGCATCTCTCAGTAAGTCTTGCCCAACAGGGCAATATCTTCCCAGCAGGGCAATATCTTCCCAGCAGGTTCACCCCGCTCAAAGCAGCTCTGGACCCCCATCTTCCAGGAGAAATTAAAGCAGTTCAAGTTCAAGTAAGAAATTTGAATTTTTCCTGCATGAAGTCCAAGAGGAAGGAGAATATTAGCTTGCAACTTTACATGTGTAGATGATTGGCCAGTTTCTTTCTCTTTGCTGTTTGCCTGTGGTAGAAATTGAGGATGTTTAAATCAAGTACATGGGTGGTGTGAGCAACTGATGGATTCCTCTCTTGTAACAGCTGCTGTCGCTTTTGTCAGGGAGCTTTTTAAAAAACAAGAATAGGAGGGGGTAGTGCCCATTTTTCTGGCCAGAATCCAATTTGGATAATTGCATTCTGCCTACCTAAAATTCTAATGGCATGTTTATGCTTCCCATCTCCATAATGCCTGAGGAGCCTTTGCTTGAAACTTGTTGTTTAAATACAAAGTTATTAGTTGAGTCATCAACATTAATTTTATTCTGGATTTCAATCAACAAATAATGGTTCTTATTCAGGTAATACAGATCTTTCATAAAAAATACTATTTTAGTGGATCCACACTAATATTATATTTTAATATTTTTAATATAATTTCAAGGTGAATATCTCTAATGGCTGGGTTTTCAAAGATAGGAACACCCACTGATGTAACTTGTGGTTATTACTGCATGCCAATCTGGAAGTCAGGCCATTCACATGTAATAGCTCAAACCCACCATGAACTGTCTTGGATTAGTGTGGAACAACTGTCTCACATTTTCAGTTAAGCTGTTTTTTAAACCACACGTATTGCAATTTACTGAGATAGTGCCTAAACAAATATCTAAATGGGATTTAATCAGTTATTCAATGTCTTGATCAAGATCACTGATTTTAAATCTCTCTGGACTTCCAGTAAGGTGTATGGAGCCATGTTCAGACTCGCAGATTGGTTAGTTTATATATGAATTTAAACATAAATGAGGTTGCACTGAGCATGTTTTCATTTTAATGTGGGTATATAGAGGGAAATGCAAATGCAAATTTAGAGTTTGTAGGCAGATTTGACACTGATTTAAAGCTTAGATCCAGAGCAATATATGAATCTTAGTTTTAACAAGACTCTCTAATCCTGTTGGGGCACTTGCTGGATGAACCATGCCTAGACTCGTACTCCAGGAGTAGATTCAGGTTGCAAACCTCAATGAAACACTCTTCAGAACAGCTTCTGTAAATCATTCTTACACCCACTGAGGTCTCCACCAATCTGGGAAGTCCCTGCTGAGCAGCAGATCTGTCTCAAAGGGCCTGACAAGTTTTTTGCTGTGTCCTGTCCATATCCTGCTCCTGCAGGTAAAGCTTGCTTGGTGTGCATCTTGCAGTGTGGTTCTGGGCTGTCCCTCTTGGCACCTGGAGAGACCATCCTCTTGCCTCTCTTGCCCTGTGGGGTCAGTGCTAGACACACATTCACATCCTTCTCCAACAGTGGGCGGATTGCAGAGCGTGGAATTGCTCTTCCCAATCCATTTCCAGACTTTCAGCCTCCTCATGCTGGCTGAGATTCAGGCAGTTGGAAAAGCAATCTGCATAAAAGAGCGAGGAAGCCTTTTTAAAGCTGTCATCCTCATTCATCGATCAAAGATTATGATCCTACTTTCTCATTGTTTTATGGAGAGCATTTGTTTGTTTACTACTTTGGCAGCTATTGGTACATAAGCAATGCATATACTATAAATATCCCCATTATCCAAAGGCCCAGCTCGGTGAGCACTGCCAGGCACTGTGCTCACTGCCATCAAGTTGATAGAAGCACTCCAGACTATAAGCACTGAACTCGACAGGGTATTCATATTTCCATCTTTTTCAGCATGAAAGGCAAAAAGATGCAGTCTGTCCTACACAGACACCTAAGAGAGAAGCCAATCATCCACTGCTGAAACATGTTGGTGAGGGACATGTGGGAGGCAGTGCCAAGCAAGGGCATGGAGATCAGTGCAGGTGGCAGTGGCAGCACTGGGTGGTGTAGAGAAGTTAGTACCCTGAGTCAGAAACAGGCTGTGAGGAGCTTGAAGGCAGCTGAAACAAAGCTCAGAAAGAAGTCATGGAAGAGGGGAAGGACACTGGCAGAGAGATGCCAGGAGTTAGGGAGTTAGGGCTGGTTGACAGTGCAGAAGAGAATGTGGTGAGTCAGAGAGGAGGTGATGGGAGGAAGAAATGAACATCTAGTGCTTTCTTCTTTGCAGGGCTGTGCCCTGTTCTGGGGGGTGTGAAGTCTGGAGTCCTCGCTAAGCAGTGGGCGTAGTGGTGATGCCCCTTTCATGGTGATGCCCCTTTCATGGGGCTGCCAAGGCCAGTGCTGGATTCTTTGAAACTATTCAAACTCAGAAAAACTTAGTTCTTTTACCCACTTTGTATTCTTTGTCAGAGGAATTTTTCAGATGGACGTTTTGTTGTTGCGTGAAGGAATAAAACCATGCATCGTGGCCACAAAGATTAGTAGTCAGACCTGTTTATGCACACAGCCATCCAACTGCTGTTATTTGCATCCATATAAACAGAAGCTATGCTAAATTCTGGCCAAAAATCAAACCCATTGTGAGCTGCCTAGAAGGCTTTAGCAGATGGGAACCATATAAATAAAATGTGATGTCGTTATTAACTGGCCCAGCAGTTCAGTGTGTTTCTAACAATGATTATTTGGAATGGCATGAAGACTGTTCTATCTTGAAGGATGAGTTTATCTTATCTGCCAGACTGAAGCATTTAAAAACAAAATGTACAGTCCTTCCTCTTCAGGGGCAATGATGCTTCGAACACCTTTCTTCCCACAGCGTATGAAAAGGGGAATTGCAGCACAGTTTGGATTAACTTCTGTGCCAGTTACATTAGAAAATTCATGTTACAGCTCTGTGTGGCTGCTTTAATTTACTTCCATCCTAGTTCAGCACCTACTCTCTCAGCCCTAGCCTCAGTAATGACCGACTGTTCTTTGCTCCTTTGAGATAGAGCTCATTTCAAATGAAGGAAACTTTATTTGACAGTGATCTGCTTGACTCTTTACAGCAACATTATGTCCTATATCAGAACAAAATAGAGACTTGATCACAAAGTGCAACAGTATTTGGTTGTGGAAAACTCAGGCTATATACATGTGAACCCAGTGAGCAGAAAGAGATAAATTCATTTCCTCAGTGTGATCCATGTTTCCTGTCCAGTTCTAAAATCCCCAGTTAGGAAATACCTCACAGGCTCTTCCTGGAGTGTTGACCAGCCCTTTAAAGTGAGCTGAGATAATGACTCCCAAACAGCTGTTTTCAGTTCTCTCACGTATCACAACTCCCCCTCCTTCAGTTCAGACCTTACATGTTTTCCCCAGGCTTTCTCTTTCTTATTCATGAGGTGGTTGTTGCTCTCCACATTCTTTTCTCCATCTCACTAGCAGGAAGGAGAGCAGTTTTCTAGGGTTGTAACCCATTTTATTGGCAGGGCGTTGTTGTTCTTTGTGTTCCATTCCCATTTTTTTACCAAAGGCAATGCTTCCCAGTGCTGATGAGACCCTGGTTGTGCCAGGTGGCTGCTGCACAATTCTACCATTTCAAGCAGTTGAATTGCCTTTCTGAAAGATTTCACAGTTCACTTTAGTTGGGAGAATCATCTTGTCAAAATACAGATTGAGAAAGTCTATCAGGAATGGCAGGCTGCAGAGGGAGGCTAGTCTAGGGGCTGAGTTACTCTTGCCTGGGTGCCACTGGTTCTCAGGGACTGCTGTTGTTGTTGTGCCTGGAAGTGAGGCACTTCCAGATTTCAAAAAGCCATTTTAATGGTTAACAGCATCAGGTTAGACAACAACTGAGAAATACAGGTGTGCTCCCATGTGATGACTGTGAACTAAATGGTAGCAATATGTGAGCACAGGAGAAATCACTGCTAAGGGTGGGTAAGGAAAGCACCACCTTGGGCTCTGCTGTTCTAATGTTTTTTTATAGGGTGATTGTCAGCTGATCAGAAGAACTCCTACCAGCTCTTGAACCACTGCCTTAGCAGTCCAGAACTGACTTCAGCCAGTTGTCTCTGTATACTCTCCTAGCATTTACACGTGCCTTTCTCGTGGAGCTTAATGTATATAAAGGTCAAATACTGGGGGAGTGAGTGTGTAGGGACAGCAGAGCAGGACCCAGACTAGGAAAAGGCTGTATTGCATAGATTGCCATATCCTTTAGCCTGTAACTTGATTGGTTTTATCTTTTTTTTCCAAAAGTGCCTCAGAAATAGAGCCAAAAAGACCAGAGCTTCACTGCTAATAAGAAGCAGGGCTGACTCACTACTACTAAAGGTGACTTATGTAGTTAGGGGATCTATTTATGGGTTACTTTCCCAGACACAGAGATATTAAAGCTCATCCTCACAGGCCTGCCTGCTACCTCCTCCAGGGCTGTGGAAGGCACCTTGCCACGTGGTTAGCATGACCACTGGCCTTGATGCTGGGATAGTGGCCCAAGTGTGGGCACACACACACACATACCCGGACTAGAAAGGTGAAGAATATTTTTAAGACGTTATTTTTATGGTAATCTATTTCAATGGTTAATTTAGTTTAGGGCACTGATTTATAACAAGTTTATAGATCTTCTTTACTATTCTTTGTTGAATTATGGAGGTGGCATGTGTGAAATAGAAGTACTTGGCCTATTGTTCTGCTTCTCACGCAACCAGTATAGTAGAGACAATAAAAAGATCTATAAAATTAATATATACAGACAGAAAGGGACAGAGACAGAGAGAATATGTAATGCTCTAGAGTCTGATATCACATTTATCTCTCCCAGAGAGGTTAAGACTCAGAATTTACATGTAGAAATACCAGAAAGACCTTACCCTCTCATGTGGAGAGAAATGACTTCTAAGCATCCAGGCTATCATCTCCTTTATTTATAAAGCAAATTTTCATGGTGTAATTTTTTGTGTTTTGTTTTTTTTTTTTAGGCTAGAACCATATTGCTTTACTTACATCTTGGAGCTAGGCCATCTATTGCTGAAGGCTCCCTGACCTGGAGCTATTAGGCAGGCTTTTATGGAGACATAAACACACTAAGATTTCAATTCCCCATTGTCTTTATACCAGTACATTACATCGTATTTAAATGCACCTGCATGTGAACACAAGCACATCGTAATGGGCAAATATTTATACATCTCTCAACAAACCCTATATGCTCACACTTATTAAATGTGCTAATAACATTTTTATCTTACCTATGCTAAACTGTGTTCAGTGTATACTGCTGACTACAGAGGCACTTGACTCTCTATTCTACTTTCTCTGAGGCTCTTTCTGCTATTTCAGGCCATTGAGAAGTGATTAATTTAAGGTCTGGTATCTCAGGTGTTTTAAGACTTAAGTTGTCCCTTCATAGTCTGAATAAAGTAGTGTTTCCTGGTAGCCTTACTTTTATGTGTCATTGTATGACTGGGAAATCAGGAAATTTTTACCTACTTTTGCTTTAAAGTTTTCTTTAGTAATTATCTTGTATGAGAAAGTAAGGAGATGAAAGCAGGTATAAAATACACAAAATAGTACAAAGCATGTTTTGTACATTAACACGGTTCCTTTGAATGACTGATTGTTGGTTTGCTCTTGTAGCAACAGCAATAGCAGTGCTCCTTTTTTTCCCTTGGTCAGAGGTATGTTAAGATAATTCTTAATCAAAGCTTTAACACAACCTTGCAATGAAATATGACTAAGGCAATTAATCCATATTAAAATGGTGAAACCACTTCAGAGCCCTGGTATCTTGTCCAAGATGTGCAAATCTCTCAGCTCGCCAATGATGTATTTGTGAACTGCTGCTATTTTTAACTCTCCTGTTTCTTCAGTCTCTCCTCTTTGATTAGTTTTCAGTATGTTAAATTGGGTAAACAAATAGGTAGTGGGTTGATAGTTGTGAAGCTGGTTGATGCCTTGTCCTTTTATGTGCCTAAAGTAGAGTGGTCTTTTTAAATAAACCTATTAATGTACCATCATTCCTTCTACAGAGTATAAATATATGGTAAAATGAGGTCTGTTTTCTTGTCACCACACATCACCACTTCTATTTGAAGAAAACAGAATAAATGCACCAAATATAATATTACAGTCAAATGGAAAGAAAATTCCTGGTTTCTACTGTCAAAAAGAAAAAGCAGAACAATAATTTGAATGGAATTGCAGTTTATCCTGTTTGGTGTTAAAGAATACCAATTCATTTTATAAACCACAAATAATTTAAAGGTTTCAACAGTTTTAATGAAGTTTAACAGTTCTGTCTAAGATGGATATTTTGTCTCCATTTGATGTATCCTTTATCCTGTGCAATAGAAACCAGGGTAGTCCACACAGTCTAGGTTGAAGGTTACGGACACTGACAAATTATCAAAGTGCTTATTTCAGTTTTAATAAACAATCTCCTAGAGTTTTTTCTCTCCAGAAACATAAATAATAAACCTGCAAAAGCCTTATTTTTGGAAATATACCCTAGGAAAGAGAAAAGGGCTTATTTTCCTGACAAAGCCAAAAAGTTTGAGAGAAAGACCAAATAACAGAATCTGGCTTAGCGCCTAGCAAATTACTGGAGAAGACTATTTGGTAATAAAAAAGAAAATACACTTGGGCTCTACATTGTTAACAGATACAGATTGGAACAGCCAAGAATGGCTCTGTTTTTTGGAGGAGGGGTTGTTAACTAACAGTTCTGTAAGGATATTTACTAGAGCAGACAGCTAGAGCTAATAGTGGTACAACAGAACTGCCTAATAGTTTTTTTAAGCCAAGTCAGCTTATTATTTCCATCAAACATTGAATTTCAAATATTTGCAGTAGTAACATCACAGTCTACAGGTGTAAGTAAGACAATATTCAGCTAATGCAAAATTTTATCTGAGGGTAAATACCTGCAGGTAGCATCATATTGGTACAAAAAGCTTAGATTTTCTTTGCCTGGAATATTTAATTTTATTTGCAAACACCTGTCAACAGAGCAGTTGTGGCTTACTTTTTGAACATATTGTGTCCCACACATTCAAGAAAGCATTTTATTTTATTTTTGAAGCTGCTAGTTGTTGAATGCTAAAAAGAACAGCTGCACTCACATCATGTCAGGAAGGATAGAGTTTCTCCTGTATTCTGCATATATCAAATTACAACCTCTGGTGAGGCTTATAGTACCTGCCAGGTGATGGTAGGAAATTTAAGGATACAGAACCAATTAATTAAATGCCCCATCCAATGGTTATGTTTGTTGACCTTGCATCATGAAAATATATTGGTGCAAGTGGCTGGAAGCTGGGCAGAATCACTCAGTTATCAGAAGGCTGGAGGCTCTCCCTGTTGCAGAGCCTGTGGTAAGTAAAATAAGGGCCTTTTGTTCAGAGAATGGACAGACTCTGAGCCTTCTGCATCCTGGCTGAAGTGGAGGTGGGCTCCTACAATTTTGTGAAACATTAATACAAACTAAACTTTCAAGAGTGCTCAAGCCTTCATAGGTGTGCCTCCAGTTACTGGGAAGGTCTGCAGCCTGTAGGGGATGTGTACCTTGGCAGCTGAGTTGTTTGTGTGTCTACTGAACCCACTCACCAAAGGAATGGAACTTTAAACTGTGGCTTGAATCAGCTGTTGGAAGGAGTCATCAGGGAAGATGAATAGGCTCACTGTCAGCTGAGATCTTTGCACTCAGGTGTGTCTTTCAAAATTATATATACTTGTCTGTCCTCTCTTATTTTTGTACCTTTTTGCTTCTGAAAGTGTCAACAGCTATTATTTTATCCTCTGTAAAAGTTTTTGCATGTGCAGTGCAAAGAAGATGGCAAAAAGTAAATTGGTTTTACTCTGTCAAGGAAAATGGATTTAAAATATCTATTAGGACTGAAGAGCACTTATGTAAG
This sequence comes from Urocynchramus pylzowi, assembly GCA_013397555.1. Classification (NCBI taxonomy): domain Eukaryota; kingdom Metazoa; phylum Chordata; class Aves; order Passeriformes; family Fringillidae; genus Urocynchramus; species Urocynchramus pylzowi. The sequence goes on from VZRH01002477.1 coordinate 1,482,651, forward strand.
CCTCTTCTTAGATGTTTCATTTTGTAAACAGCTTGATCCAGAAGGGCAACTGACAAGTCTTAATCAGCTGTATTCTGCAAACCCTTTACAGAGAGGAGCATGCAAGAGTTACAGTCATTTTTGCTTTAGTTTTGGCATCTGTCCTAAACTGCCTTTGGTGTGGTGTCCCAGGTAGCTGTCTATCCCTACCTAGCCATGAGAAGAGCTGCCAAAAAGCTTTCCCTCTTGCTAGGACAGGAGCTTATTTAATTTAGAGTCTGTTATGCTAATTGTGTACTATGATAACAAACACTGTGAGCTAATCACTGTCCACTTAAGCAGAAAACCACATATTCTTCATACTATCAGAATGATACTGGAGCGTTCCTTTCTTGCCTGTTCAACCTTCCTTTGCAGTAACAGATACAAATGTCCTTCAGGTTGGATGAATGGTGCCCACAACATGTTTCTTTTGACAGACAGTCTTTGCAGCTGAGGTTTGTGCCTATTGTTTCAAGTTTCTCCACAGCCTTCTCTGTAGAATTCTTTGCAGAAGCCTTCAGACAAAAACTTTGGGCCTGCAAGGGGCAAATAATGTGAAACACGTTTCTAATGAGCAATAATTACAGGTTTAAATAGCTGGCACAATCAGTGTTCAGTGATTTCATTATTAGATGGCACCGTAATTTATGCTAATCCTGATAACGGTTCCGGATGAGAGAGGTCCAGACATAGGCGATTGCACTGCAATTATTTACACCCTGTATTTCTGAAACAATAGATATGGTAATTTGGAAATCAGATGACTATGATTTCATTTATTCTGGTAGGAAACACATGTAACAAGTTGTGTCAACAACCATAAAATTAAATAGGATTATTTGATTTCCAGTTCTAGGTTTATCCCTTAGCTTTCACTGCCCTAGACGACCCATGAGTCAAAGGAAGTTTATTTGGGGAAACCTGGAATTCTAAAATTTTCTACCCTTTCACAAGTCTTGCATTTGGATGTATTCTCAGTGCAAGTGAAACAGGCGGGTTGAACTTCATGAGTCTGCTTTCAGTTAGCTGCCACCTTTGTAACTACTGCAAGCAAAGCAAAGCCTTTCAATCCTCTCCAGCCATTCCTAAGTGACTGGGGTACTCACTTGTGCCTTTTAGCTCCACTGAGCTCTTGTGCAAGTAAGCCATCAGAATTTCCAGATCAAATCATGCCAGTGTGATGGGTGGGTGGCAGGACATCAGAGAGTATATCAGAGGTATTTCAGAGGGGAAAAGAAATGGAGGCTGGAGTGATTTCAGTATGCAGAGCACCGAGAAAGCCTTTAGCAGGGGAACCTGTGCTGCAGTCTCAGGTTCATTCCTCAGCAGCTCAGTTGTGCCAAACAAGTCAATTAGACTGTTCATGTGTTTAAAGCCTGTGCTACGTGCTTCATGTGACTGGAAGATCAGGTCTCTGGTGTAAATAAGTGAGGTAATAGTCTGTTGATTGTTGGAAGTTCCTGGAACAATCAGGACTCTGGTCTTTCTGCCAAAGTATTATTCACTGCAATTAGGACAATGAACAGCACTAAAATTCTATTCACTGCACCTCTCATCTGCTCCTCTGGTGAACTTGTTCAGTCTTTCTTAACACTTCAAATTTGAAAATTGCTGATGGTATTAGTGAAATAGATGTGTGGATTCCTCCTTTAGGAAGGAATTTTTAAATCCAAAATATGGTCTGGATACTAATGACCAGTGTGTATAGCTTGTATTTATTTTCTGTGATTGCTGGGACTTTGCTGCAGGAGGGGGTAAGAGAAGGCATGCAAATACTGTAGCTATTCATGGAAAAGAGACAATGAGTACTGAGGAGCTCATCAGTTTGCAATATTTTTATCCTGGTGCATCTTAAACAATCTCTACCATCAAATCTTCTTTTGTGATGTGATAGCAGGTCTGGGTTGGCCCCTGTGGCACTGCCAACCACCTGTGTGTGACAAGAATGGGGGTGTCAGGGTAGCTTTGCCAGCAGCTCAGCAATGTCTGGGCTAACAGGACTCCTGTGTGTTGCTGTCTGTCTGTCTGTCTGTCTGCTCCCTAGTGCTCTTGCTGGCTTTCTTTTGCTCACATCCAGCCTCCTGCTGCTGCCCTCCCCGGCCTCCTTGGGCAAGTAGCAAGGTGGGGCTGGCCTCATGCTTAGGAGGCTTGGCTGCCCCTGGGAATCTGAGGATTGCTTTTGTGAAAGCTGAATGTCTGTGTAACTGTCAGCTCCCAGCAGAAAGGATGGAAAATGGCTGCTGAACAAGCTAGGGTAATCCACATGTTTGAGAGTGGACAGTTAGAGAGGCTTGGAAAATCATATCCAGAGGCTTTGGTAAAACTTATCTGAACAGTTCAAGGTGTTTAAGCTGAGACATCTCACAAGAAAGGCTCTTGCTGTGGTTTTGACACTTGCTACTTTCAGCATAGCTTGGATTTCTGATAAGACATTCTTTGTGGTATGTAATTTTCTATTTCTGACCATAGCTTGCCCTGGAAGGACACGAGAACAGCAGCTGCAAAACAAACAGACAGGTGAAGGTATAAAACCCTCTTACCTTAGCTTTTTGTTTCTGCTGGCTTTATTCTTTTAGTGTTTTGGACAGATGAAGCTATAGCTTAATTCCCTCTTTATATGAAGAAATTTGCTTATCTGTTTAGTAGAAATACAAATTGCTAGAGGGAAAAACCTGATGGCAGAGTACAATGTGTTGTCAGTATCAGGATGGTAGCTGTCAAGAGCAGACTCCATTGTAATCAGCTTGTCTTAAGCTTTATATGCAGCCCATTAACATTCCAGCTTTGACTTGTACAATACCAAACCACGCTCAGAAAAGGAACACTTCAGGGTCTTGATCTCTTCCAGGAAAGTTTCTTCATTTACAAGCTTAATTTATAAATACAGAAGTTCTGCAGAGCTGCATCTTCATTTTACAGGATAATATTCTGTGCTTATGTGCTGGAAACAGTGGATGTAAACCACTTCATGGAGACCTCCAGCATGCAACCCAGAGTTAAAGGGTCTGCTTTTGTCATGGTTAAGATAAACAAAGACTTAACTGGAGGAAACATCTCCATTCTGGAGTTGTTTTATGTGGAAGTTACAAATAGCTTTCTTGCTGTGCAATATAAATAGTTTTTCAAAATGCTAGTATTGTGCTATTGATATTTAAGATCACCTCATTAATCATCTTGGGGAGTAACAAAGTTAGCTAAGTTCATGGACTCACTTCCTAAAATGGATAATAATAAAGAGCAGAGAAGAAACAACAATTTAAAATACAATATTAGTAAACCTTTGGACAGGAGTAAAGATTAATTTGAAAGAACTAGGGACATAATAAAAATGTTTCCTAATGTGGAAATGATCTGGTCAGGTGTGCAGTGTGGGGAACAGAAAAGAAACTGTATGGATGCATGTGATGGTGAATGTCATGCAGAAGAATACACTGAAATGTCAGCAGATTATCTTAGTTGTGCATGCATTTGGAGAACCAAGATGGCAAGCAGGATTAAGCTGGCCTCTTGAGCAGTGAGTAAAAAATGTGAAAAGCAAATAATTTTCTTAAAAGTAAAGGTATAAATATTACTCTTGCTGTCTCCACAATTTATGTGAACTCTGGCAGGAAAAAGCAGAAAAGAAAGGCAGCTCAAGGTGGTCTGAGCTTACTCAAGCTGAAGGAACCAGGTAGTTGCCAGGGTTAGAAAGAAGAGCTGATCTCACTCACAGGGAAGCACAGGAGATAATCAAGAGGCTGTGGAAGCACACAGAGAAGTGGTGGGGAGAAGCAGTAATTTTTCAGTGTTTGCCTTTGTCCCTCGTGTCACATAATGATGCAAATATAAACATATTTGCCATTGACTGTGGTCAAACTTTCCATGTGCATCAGCTTCACTTGGTGTAAGTGCAAACAGCTGGGATGGGGAACTGGGAGTATATGTAGATATTTAGGGATGTTCAAGAGCTTGTGAGAAGGAGAAGGATGAAGTCTACATTAAGAATGGAATAAGTTGTTTGATTTTGACCCTGAACACCTTTGCAATCTATGAAATTAGTAATATTGCATTATAAGTTCATTTACAAGGTTTCCTCAAAGATAAAATAGCAAAGACTACCAAGAGTAGAGCCTTCAGAAATGAATAGCATTCAGCTGATGCAAAAAGGCTTTTTTAAACCTCTGAAACAGTGTCATGTGGTACATTTCTGGCTGTTTGAGTGATGGGAAGGATTTATCTTTGTTCTCACAGTATTTGGAAGTGAGTCAGGAAAATGCATAATGCATTTTATATGAACATTATATGAACAAAAAAGTATGAAATGAACTTTTAAATGAGTGCTCAGGTGTAAGTCATCAAAAATGCATGTTTATGTATTTTGGGTAAATTTTATTAAAAAAGGGCAACTGTTTGCTCAGGTGCCATCTGCATTGGATGAGGTAGAAGGAAAAAGTGAAAATAAGTATTTTAGCTCTCTTTTTTTGACCATTTTATGAGAGAAGAGTTGCTATTTATGAAAGGATATCTTAGTCTCCATGTCTGAAATGCACATTAGAACCCAAGCTATTTCTGCTGTGGACAACCTGGGGGCTAGTTTGATTAATTTCTGATGCTTTTGGTACAGCTTAACCTAGCACTGCTTCCATTTGCTTCCACTGACATCAGGTGCTGATTTTCCTCAGGCACAGTGTATGCAGGAACAGATCTGAGCTTTATGTTCAAGTTGTTTTGTTAACCAAATCTGTTTAGTTGAAGGGGAGATTGGGCTATTGGGAGGGCAAAATCCACCACCCTGCTGCTTTGACCTTCCTGTGGACAGCATTTTCAGGACAAGAAATTGAAACAAAAGGAGGCTAATAATTCAGACCAGAGCTCACTCATTCTCTTCTGTAGTGGACTTGAAAAATTTTATAAAGTGGCAGGAATTGTTTGAGTTGACCTTCCCCCCCGATTTTCCAACTCTTTACAGTATTACATATACTTCTCTCATCTCTTTGAATGAAGACAGCTCTGGTGTGGATTCTGACTTCCCTACATGCAACTCCTTCACCCACCCACAGTCCTGCCTGGATTGTAGACATTTTGAGGAAGGAACATCTTCTCATCGCGTGCCCGTAAGTGTCTGTCGCAGTAGGATGCTCCCACCTGCCTGTGGTATCCAGAGGCTACAACAGTGCAAATAAAATGGAATAGCAGGAACTGCAATACTCAATTATCCACCATTGCTACCTGAAGGAACCCTGGAAATATGGCCAGGATGTACCAAATCCTAGCCTTGGGCAACCTCAGGATGCTGTTGTTGATGCCAGAAGTGTTGCACAGTGCAAAGGAAAGCTTAATACATGAGGTATCTGTCAGAGAGGAAGAAAGGGAGAATGCAATGAAACTTTTATAATTGTTTTGTAAATAAAAAGAAAAAAAAATGAAGGTGTGGTATAGGATTAGAATAAGTAAATACAATGCCATATTTGTGAATATTGTACAAATGAAAGTTAACAATTGATTCTATTTGGAGACTTTGACTTTTTAAACAGAGAACATTCATATCTTTTATGTTGTTTTAATCACTGGTTTAGAGCAATTTGACTGGAAATAAAAAAATGCATTTTATTTTTTTTAAAGTGAAATATTTATTTCTCTTGCATTTTTTTTTCTCCTGCCTGTCTTTATGAACCCTGATAGAAGTTCAGAGCTGTAGACTCTGAACAAGCAAGAGACCACTGATGCTTTAAAAGCAATTTAATTTTAATACAACTTTTTTTGGATGTAAGATGCACTGAATGGCTCAGAGAATTAGTAAAAAAAACCCCCTTTGAAGTCTTTAATTTCTTTATTTTAGCATCTAATAGGGCCCAGTTTTATAGAGATGGAGGTTTGTGTACTTCATTTAAAAAAACCCCAAACCCTGTAATTAGCAGTAATTATCCTTTCTGGAGAGGTCTTTGAAAAAAAGCCAAGGATTAACTGAAAAGAGGAGCTGACATGCCTTCTCCTCAGGGGTTGCCAGAGTTCAGCTTGGGGAGATTCTGCTGTGCAATGTGGGACCTTTTCACTGGGCAGTCCCTGTAGGAGGTGGATCTTCCAGAAAAGCAGCTACATCTTAACATCTGTGCTTTTTTTTAAATTTTTTTTCTTTATTTTTTTTTTTTCCCCTCCCTTAACAATCAGCTGGACTGGAGGCTCTTCAGTGTGGAGAACAGGCCTTCTTAACTTCCTCTAGTAAGGCATTCCTCCTACTCTGTTGTGATGTCTATCTGTAAAATTTCCTACATGGCCTTACAGCATTTATTTAAAATTTTATTTCCTGTGTATTCCACACAGGAATATGCTCATATGACAGAAGTCATATGAATGTGATGTAATTTTAAGGAGATAATAATTTAGAATTGTCTGCCTGTGGGAAATGCATTTAACTAGATTCTTGCCCCTTGAAACATTTCTGTTAACTTTTGAGAGTGTTAATTACACATTTCACTCTATTAGGTTGCAGGTGTATTATACATCAGAAAACAAAACTACTCAGGATTGCACAGAAGAGTGCCCAAAGCAGAGCTTGGGCACTGAAGCCATCTACTTAAGGCTTACTACATGAAAAGTTATTTTGAATTATTTGTGGGATTCTTAAATTATGTTAGTGATTTGTATTGTATGAACTCCTCTTAATGAAGAAAAGATTCCCCTTTGCTCTGTCATAGTAGCTCTATTCTAGAAACCTGGTGACTTTCTCACTGCAGAGCAGCTCAGAGGAAGTTTGAGGACTGAGAAATGAAACTTCTGAAAGGCTCTGTGTGTGTGTCTATCACCTGTGCTTAAGGGACTTGAAGTCTTGCACTTACTGTGTGTCTCAGCAAATAAATCACATTGAGTGACAGCATAGATCAAAAGAAGTTGTTTGCATGGCTTCTGCATCATATCCTCTCCAATCTCTGTCCTCACTTGATGAAGGAGAGGGACTACCCTAAGCTCTAATGCAGTCCATGGCTGAAAATTAATTCCCTTTACCACTTTTATTCACATCACTTAATCAACCTTTGTAGTGCAAATACTGGAGTGCAAACAATTCTCTAGATAATAAGTATTCGTTATGTTTTCCCTTCTCCCTGGAGGAATATTTTGCTTTTGTTATTTAGGCAACTATAAAATCTCTATACTAGCTTTTAAAGTGCAGAAACATTGAAACCAGGCTTCAAATATAGTCATTCATGTAAAATTGTTATGGTAAGCCTACCCCTGCTGTCTGTGTTGCTTTAATAAAATGCCTCTAAAATAATGCTTTTGTGAGTGGGAAAACATTATCTGCGAATCCTTCTGCAAGAGGACTCAGAGGATTCAACAGGAGCCTTTAGGAATGGTCTCCCCAAACAAATTATTCTCCTGAGCTGGGAGTAGTATTTTACTACCTCTTAAACTGATTTTTTACTTCTGATCACCTTCCTTAAGCATATGGAGTCCCTCTTTCCTTTACTTGTTTTTTGTCTTGAGTCCCCGCTGTGGAAAGGTCTAAAAAGACAGCAGCTCCAAATGAAAAGGCATCTTTAAGACCAGTATTGACAGACTTTGTAGGACAAGGCTCCAGTGATATCACTCACACAAATGTTTCATCTGAAGCTATTTGAGTAGTCATTTCCTTGTTGGTGATTGTTGGTTGGTTTTGGGTTTTTGGAATCTTCCTTCCTACCACCTTTCTCCTGGCTTCTGTACATTTACTCTCATAAAATCAAGAAGCAACTCTATACCTCTATACCTATATGACCATGCTATTTTTAAATTTTATGTTTGTTAAATGCTGTTTGATAAATATTATAAGAACAGCACTGTTTCTTTGCCTGATACAAATATCTGGATATCCATTTTTCCATCAGTAATAAGATTACCTTTGGGGGTGGTTTCTCTTACCTACCTGCAGGACTTGTACACTACTGGAATGACTGGACTTGATGACCTTAGAGATCTTTTCCAACCTAGATGATTCCATAATTCTGTTCTATATTTACTGCTAAAAGATAGGGTTGCTATTTCTGTGAAGTGACTCCTTGCCACTAGGTGAGTACCCTTTTCTTTGATACCTATGCTAAATTTATAACTCTGTCTTAAAACACACTGCAATCTGCCTGAAGCACTTCTGGAAGGTTTGCTAGAGCTCAGTTTAGTTTGACCAACAGAATGGCTAATACTTACTTGAATTTCTCTTTACATGTATTTTAGTGTGTGCTGCTCTGTGGTTTCCTTCATCAAAGTACTGCATTTAAAAACTGGATTCCCATCCTGCATTAGGTAACTCTGATCTCAGTAGGGAATTTGAGTTATTTTAATATCAAGCTGTTTTTTTTTTTTTCCCCTGAGTGGATTTCTAATTGTAGAATGGCTTATAAATTGTCTTTTCTTAAGTAATGTTTATTTAGCAGCAAAGAAAATGGAGTAAGAGTAATTGTTAAATGGTGACTATCTGTGCCTGTGAGTTTGCCAAAAGGGGAGAGGCAGAAGAAGCACAAGGGTGTGAAAGCTAGTACATGCCCTCAGGCAATTTTTTAGTCTAACTGCGTAGGTTTCGGATGGTCTTGGTTTTCATCTCATAGTTTTCAATAATTCCAGTAGGTTAAAATTGTTCTAGCCCAGATTGTTTTGCTCTTATAAAAGTGAATGTACGAGCTGTGCTAGATATAATCAGCACAGGGAAGTGAAAAGTATCTGGAAATAGGAATTATTCATGCTGGTAGTCCCATTTTTACTTGATTAAAGGGGTTGTGAGACCGGCACGATGCAGCGAAGGATCCCGTGGGTTGTGGCAGCAGAAGCTCGCAGGAGCGCTGCTCTGCTGTACAAAGGCTGCTTCTTAAGCTCATCCTTGGCTTCTTGCAGGTGCCACACTCTCATCATCTGAGCAGAGGATTTGTGGCACAAGGGTGTGATCAAGGCCTTGAGCTAACATGAAGCCAAACTCTGTCAGTGCACGTGGTCTTCTGCACCTCAGTGTCAGGCAAGGATGGGTGCAGCTGCAGTGCTGACAGATGTGGGGGGCAGCAGGGCTCTGCCAAGCTGAACACAGCCTCTCTGTGTAAGATGCTGGTTGTTATGTACTCTTTACCTCCCTAAATCTGGATTTGAAATTGCTCCAGCTGAATGCCTAAGGGCTTCCTGAGCAGATCTTTCATGCTGGTCTATCTCATAGCAGTGCCAGTGAGTCCTGACAGAGACTCCTTTAATTCCTGCCTGCACTGAGGGCAAAACTTTCCTGCAGTAGTTTAACAAATAGATATTTACCTAAGGGTTACTGAAAACCCACTATGTGACACTGCTGGAGACTGGTGCATTTTGTGTGGAGTACCAACAGTGTCAGTACCCACTTCCTCGCCCCAGATGGGTCAGTCATCAGTCAGCCTGTTGAAGTTTCCATTGAGAGTGGGAGTTTGCTGACTGGTATTGTCACACATGTCTTCTTTTGATGGCCTTTGTAACAGCTTCAGAGTGAGTGAGTTTGGCCTGAATCATTTACTTTCCTTATTCTACTTCACAGAACAGCTTAGTTGTGTTTTCCTTCAAATAGGTGTTTATCTAACTCACATATAAGGAGGAAGTTTCTTAAAGATGGGGTTTGTGTTGTGGCATGGAATTCAAATTTATAAATATTTCAACAGACACTTATTTCCTTTGATGCTGTGCTGGTGAGTGTTGCTAAGTTGGCCTATGGTTGCTGTATGTGAAGCCTGAGGGAGGAATTCTTGATTCTCAGGAAGAGTGAGAATGAAATTGGATGAGGTGTAACTCCAGGTAAATGGAATAGCTTTTGGTAAGGAGAACACTAGTATAAAATGTTCATATAGATTAAGTCAAGACACATAAGAAAAGCAGTGACATCTTTAAGGTGGTTTATGTGACACTTCTGTAAAAATACACCATGAACCCAGGTATCTATGGTATTACCTTTGACTGTCAGTTGTTTGCTGTCTATCCTGGGCACACTTCATATGTATAAATATGCCAAGTGCTATATCCTGTGGTAGCAAAAAAAGATGGCATGGTTCAGTGTTATATATGTTTTTGAAACACTCTGTAATAGCATTAAGTGACCTGAAAGCCAGTCTGTGATATCTGTCAGGATGCAGAATGTATTTTGGTAGCATTCTCCCCCCTATGTTGTGCCTGGAGGTCCTACCACTTAGTATTTTGTTGGTTCCATATGTAAATCAAAAGGCCAAAGAATAAAATAGGAGGAGATATTTCCTGTCTCAAGGGGACAGAAAACCTTTCCACATTTGTCAAAATAACAGGATTGCAGACTATGCATCCTAGATAACTCTCTGGTTAAGTTGTGAAATACTATTTTTCAAATACTGACTTCCACTTCTATGGCTCCTTTGTAGTATGAATTGTTGTGGTAAATTTGAGGGGCCTTTTTTGCTCTGAAGTGAAATACACCCAGTGTAATGAAGTAGTTATTTGTAGTGAATGCTATCTGCATGGCTGAAAGGCAGAAGATTAAGGCCTGAAATTTCAGTTTACTTTTCTTTTTGAAGCTTGCTGGTTTGGTCTTTCACCCATGTACTGAGCTATTTCAGCTCTCAGGATGCTTTCAGAATCCAAGAACTTGCCAGTATAGCAACTCTGCTTTCCTTCTTTGTGACATGACTTCAAAAATTTCGGATTTAGTTTCAATATTTGTGTTTTAGCCTCTTCCGAAGGAATAAGCAGTGGTTCAGATGTTCAATTGGTGAAATTAGTTCATTAATTTCCACCTAAAGATTAAATGGAAATGAGTGTCCATGTTTCCCAAGAGCATGAGATAATTTGGTCAATAGCCAGAGGGTTTGGTTAATAACTGAGCTTGTGGTGAACAAAAATAAACTATCACAAGATGCCTTAGAGCTGTGGAAGCTATTAAGCCAAAATTTCTGTTAGGTTTTTCTGCTGGATCATCAAATTCCCCTGAACTGAAAACTGTTGCTCTTGAAACCCATGAGGAAAACTGTGAATTAAGGTCTATATTTACTGCATGGCTCTAATGCAGGATTTTGGGAAATGGAAAATACTAGTATTGTATTTATTGCTACAGTAGGAAAACAATGAAAATATTCAGGTAACACATGGAATAAAAAGGAGAAACTTGGTTTCAGTCATGGGTTTTCAGAAGTTAGTAATGGATGATAAAAAAATTCTTTAGCATATCCAACTGAATGCTTGGCAACTGTTGGTCTTGAGCAATTCTGAATTGTCAAACAGTGCTGAAGATGCATCTGAGATGAACACTTCCTCTGAAGGGTCTCAACTTCCTATGGCTGTTGGAAGAAACCAAATATTTGGTTTCAGTAGCTTTAGTGCATGTTCTGTGGGCCAAGCAAAGTCCCAATTCCCTGAGCTGTAATTTGCTGGCAGCAGCACTTTGTTTCCTCAGAAGAGGTAAGGAAAAGTCTGCCTAAAACTCACTTTTGTTCCTGGCAGACATCAATGCAAATATCTAAGTATTTTACTTTCTGTCAAAAAATGTGGGCTGAATTGTCATCTCCCTGGAATAAATCAAGTCTGTATATGCTATGATAAAAAGAACTTCAGGAGTTTTTGGTTCTTGGCACAAAGCCATGCAAAAGGTGCCTGAATCTTTCTTTTACTTTAACAGCTCTCATTCCATACCACTTGTTCAAGATAAACTCCCCATTTTTTTTGTTATTGGCCAAAAGTCTATAGTTTGGTTTTCAAATATATGATTTGTTGCCAAGCTCCTCTATTTATCTTTCAGTCTTATTTTCTTCAACATTTCATTACAACTGTCACTGAAAGTTTTCTGCTTTACTTTAGTCTTGGGTCGGTGTGGAAGAACCCATGACAAACCTTTTATGTAGTATCTAATACCCAGTGCATTATCCCATGCCATGTGCTGGGGTTTACTTGTTTCAAAAAGCCCACCTCTCCATTTGACTGTGATTCACACTTTCTAATATAGATTTTAATTTTGCTGTAGAAGTCCTTCATTTCCCAGGTATGCAGTTTACTTGGATTCTCTTCACAGGTTTTTCTCTGTTCACCCCAATGTGAGGTAGAAAAGAGCAATAGACTCAGAATGTGGATGTGACCTAGACTACCTGTTTTTGTAGTTATAAAGATAATTCTGATTGCTTTGGATACCTCTAGTATTTTTTAGCTTGTATCAGTATGGACTCCAAAACCACAACTATAATGAAATCCAAATCTAATGCACCATAGAAAATACTTTAATTGCCTTTATCTAAGCTTTCATCCTTCAGTTCCACCCTGTTATCTCCTGGGGTTTTCTGATAACTGGCTTCCTATTCTTCCCTCCCCTGCTTCTCACCTATCTTGATTAAGAGAGAAACATTTTTTACCTTTATCTGTTTTGTAAAATTTTTCCTATCCATTGTCCAAATACACTTCTGTTTTCTTTTTAAGATAATACCCTTAATACATAAACTACTTTTTTTTTTTTTTTTTAATAATCTGATGTCTTGGAGTTTTATTCCTGCCACCATTGATTTCATCAACTCCACCTTCACCTGTATATATGTGCATGTACGTGTATATCTGTTCCCACCTGCACAAGATGAGATTCATGCTGCAAATCAGCAGACCTATGTATCAGGTCTGGAGACAGGAGGGTCATTAGTTTAGAATATTCAATTCTACAGCCTAAATGATGTAATGATTTCCATAAAGCTTTTGAAAATAATTATACAACTGTACTCTGACTTATTTTTCTTTCCCAGGCTAATGACCTTACTTTTAAATGACTGTTCTGATAAAAGATGTATTGCAAGTAATACAGATAAATAAGGCATTTGAGAGCAGGATGTGGGCTACTGGTCAGTTAACTTTAGAAGTTGTAATGTTTTGTTTACATTTGTTGGAATAACCTAGACCTAGGATATAATATAATTTTCCTCTCAAAGCTTTGACATTATGGAGCTTTGGGGACACTCTGTGTGCTGTATGTTTCCATTAGGCACACAGCAGGAATATTTTTATGTCAGTGTCTCTTTATTTTTGGGAGATGAGACAATAGAAATAGTAATAATGTGTGGAAGAAGGCCAGGTGACAAGAATAAAAGCCAGGGTCATGACAGAGTGTACTAGTTTTGAAGCAGGAGCTAAACATCATGTTTGGGACTAAACTACCCCTTTAACACTCCAGTAAGGAACAATGACCCCATAAGAAAAGGACATATTTTCTGAACCCCTCACCCCCAGCTGGCTCTTATCTGACCTCCACAGATCATCAGCTTCAGAAAATGCTTTTTAACTTGATGTCAGTGCCTGTTTTCCAGGTTCCAAGCCAAACCGGAGAAAGATTACGTGCAGGACCCCAAGGCTTTTTGCTTGGCTGGAAATTTCTGGTTATTTGAATTTGTCTCTTTTCTCCTTCTCCCTTAGAGAAAAGGCTCCTTTCTTCAGAGGGAAAACAATCCTGAGTGTAGGGGGATGAGGTGGGCAGACAGAAAAATCTGTTGTGCTTCTGTGTGGATAATTCCAAAGTCTGTCTATGTTTCCAGCTTAAAAAATTAAAAACTTGGCTCACTTGCAGGCTTTCCTTGACCATAATTTAGTGCTGACATTTCTTCCTTATTTCCAACCAGTAAAATTCCTCCTGTTGACTCTGTCCTCATCAATGATTTGTTTGGCTGCAGTTTGAAGATACTGAATTGGTAATTTTTCTTATGCATGTATCGCTCCTTCTTAGCCTTTACATTTGCATTCATTCTTAAACAGTTTCTGCCTAATTAAATCAGACCTAGTCAAACTCTGACAGGGAAGAGCAAAGGTCAAAAAATGTCAGACACCCTTAACAACCTCTATTAAATCTTGCTAAACTGAAGGTGCTCTTACTTCCAGTCCAGAAATGGCATCTTAGATTGCAATAATTGATGTGACCTCCAAATACTTACATATTATCAAGAATTCCACTGAGCAAAAGAGGAAAGAATGGGATAAATGTGCTAGACAGAAACTGCTCCTTAGCCCAAGTCCCCATACAGCACTGGGAAGAGAAGTATTTTATCATGCTGTGCAGACTTTAATGTAAAGAGTGCTAGAAGTGATGCCCACCAAATTTACCAAATCTTCTCTGGGATTTATTTTTAAGCTAGAGAGAGAAAGAAAAAAACCACTTTGCAGCATTCAGTCAACATATCAAAATTGTTCTCTGTGTGTTTGGAAGGGTTTGATACTCTGTGAGGGGAGTCAAGCTGCTGGCACCTGAAATGCAGCTAGTCGGAAACTGAGACTTTATTTAATAGGCTGTCCTGTGTGTTAAAAATAGCAAGTTAGGCAAATTGAAGGCTATTGCCTTTTGATATGGCTACTTTCCAGGCAAGTCTGAGATTTGGGGTTCAAGCTGCTTTATAATTTTACATTTAGAGAGGGAAAGATCTTGCCTCTGGAAGTGGTGCCCATGGCCCATAAAGAACATAGAAGAATGAATGGAGTCTTGTAGTGGCTGGAACTTGAGGACATACTTCAGCCAAGAATGAAGTAGATAACCTGATTCTTTTTTTTTTACCCTCATTTTCCCAAGTCTTAAGGTATTTAGTGAGTTGGGGTAGAAGAGCATTTACACCTGCTGCTCTGCTTCACTGGCAGCTCCTATTACTGGATGTCAGTAGAAGCAGCAGAATTTGCAGCAGGGTCAGAATAAGTCTCTAAAACCAAGTAAAGTGATCTCTATGGATGTGTGAGCAGATGCTCCAGGGCCCAGCCAGCTGAAGTGAGAGCCCAAGAACTCCTTCTGAGAGCACAAGAGCTCATTTCATTTCCAAAACACACCCATAATAAACATTTTTTTCATTGTTTAAAATGTTAATGAATGTGATGAGAACATGGAAATGACATGAGCAACAGTGGGCTTGACAAGCTCTAGTCTGCAGAATGAAGACCAAACACAAGTTATGGTTTGAAGCTGATTAGAGGTTGATAAGTGGAGACTTCTGTGACTTCTTTTTTTTCCCCCTCTCTTT
>VZRH01002477.1:1497811-1555996 GCA_013397555.1 Urocynchramus pylzowi
TTTTTTTTTTTTTACTTGAATTTTACTAATAGACACTTTTACAGAGTTAGAATTGTATTGCAATGATGTGAGCAATGAAAATCCAGGATTTAGGTTTCAGAAAACAGCAGAACAAATTTTTCTGAAACACTAAGTTGCTTTTCAGATCTTTGAAGGCACAACATGGCACTAAGGTAATACATTCTTTGTGATTCTCAAGACTATCAGGAAGGGCTAGAACATCACTAGTGAATTCAGGAAGAGTGATGATAAATTCAGGTGGTCTGTGGTACTTGTATTAACACTCTCTTTGGTGTTTCTACTACATGGTGATGATCTGGAGGAATCCCTGGGAATGGGTTAAATTACCCAGACACTGGAATCCTTTTCCACTTGAAGTAGTGACAGCAGTGAAAGAAAAGACTGAATACATCTAAAAAACTAGTTTTTAGCCCATGCAGTCAGTGATGTGTGAGAATGGAGTAAAATAAAAATGTTTTCTGACAGGAAGGAATGGATTGGTTATGTGCAGAAGTAAATCAGCTGCATAGAAGTTGAGTATATGGTGAGAATCAGCTACGTGGAAAGCAACACTCCCTAAATGACCTTTAGATCCTCATAGCTAAAGGTTCATCAGTTTGAAATTACTGTCTTGGATGAAAATGGCAAACTTAGCATGAGCCTCTGAAAATATAAGAGTATTTAAAAGTAGCTTTCTGAGCACTTGGATAGAGGGCTGTTAGTAAAGAGAAAACCAGCTTGATAGAGGAGAAATAAAGCTGCCTCATCCAAGCATGTATAATAGCTATTGCTATTCAATACGGCTGAAAGGTTTTTCCTCCAGCTAATGGAAAATTCAGCTTCTAGGGTGTCACTAATTTTGATAGAGATTTCAGTGTCTTCAGTTGTCTCACACTGAAATGGGATGTGCAAATATTTTTTCATGGTCTCTTGTTTTCCTGTGTGTTAAATCCAAAATTACTGACCCTTGGTGCTAGGACCATGTTGCTGCGAGCTACTTAAAAGGTTGCCTGTGGAAAACCTAATTTCTGTCTCGACTTCAGAGTCCCATCATGTAATTTAATGTGCTGTCCTCCTATCGACATCCTTGGCAAAAGTAATCATTATGGGACTCTAGATTTTTTTTAGTTAAAAACAAACAAAAAGTCTAAACAAAACACACACAACTTATTGCCTTTTCTATTCTTATCACCCTGCATTTTATGTAACATTTTCTTATATTCCATTTGATTATAAATGGAATTACAGGTGCCATGTAGTATTAACTTGCTAAGGCTCATTGGCACATGTGATTTCCACCCTTGTGTCTACTGGTCCACTGAAATCAATACAATTTCAGAAGCATTGGGAACTTTAATACTCTTAATCTGGACCCAGGTATTCATGTGTTATGAAGGACAATGAAGTCCAAATATTTATTATAAGGTGTCAAAACATGAATGTTATGGGATGCTTAGAACCAGTGTAACCTGCTTGAAGCCACTGGCGTGATTGTAACTTTCATGGGGTTTATCTGGCTTATTAGCCAATACTTGCAAAGAGAGGGCTATGACAATCAACTTCAGACCCCTTTTTAATACTTCTGTTTGAACTCTGCTCTCTGGAGAAGTGTGGGGTTTATTTTAATTTTTTGACTCAATTATCTTTTATTTGTGCACTTCAGATACAGCATTAATATTAAATGCTTGTACTTCATGCATGCTGAGCACACCTTTAAATTATTGCATGCATTGTAAAGTTCAGTATTATTGAGAAGCTCTGCTCCACTTGCTTTTTTGCTTATTCAAAAAGCAGAACTATCTCAATCAAAAGCTGTTTCTCAAATCTGAAAAGGCAATGCACAAGATTCATCTTTCTCTGGAGCCTGGGGTGGGATTCCTGGAAATGTTAGACCAGTTTTTTCTTAGTGACTTAAGAACAGAAACTGTGGGCAGCAGCATTTAGCTCTTAGCCTTTTCTATTCCGAAGTTTCATGCAAGGCATCAGCTAAGGCCACGAGTGTGGAGAGCCAGCACAGGTTTGATGTATTCTGGAGCACAATGACCAAAGCTTTAGTTGGACATGTAACTGCTAAGTGTAGGAACAAGAGGACTTGCCTCCTGCTAAGTAGAGGGGATCTGCATAGGGACAGCTGAGGGGGAACCAGAGAAGCTCAAAATAGTCAGAAGTGTCCCATGGACATCTTACCATGACCCTTCTTGCAAAGCAAACATCATGTCTGTCTCTGCTGCAGGGTGCTATGAGAAGTGGCAGAGTGTGACTTCATTGCCCCAGTTTTGTTGATCTATTTGTTACCTGCTTTTATACAAGACCTAATGGCTTTTCTGGCTTTTCCACTCTTTTTTCATTTGCCTGCTTTTCTAGAGCAGGATGCAGACCGATTGTCTGTTTTACATGCTGCAGGGAACAGTGCTGCCATTGTTGCTCATTGGTAAGCATTTTTGTCCATAATTCTCTTGATGACAGTTTTCTTTGTGAGGGGTCTGAATGAGAGGTAAGCATATTGCAGCAGGTGAATGTAAACTTGCCTTGTGGTGTAGGAAGAATCTGGTATCCCTGTCAGCTGCAAGGATTATAAGGTGACCAAGGAGTGTTGTTTTCTTTGCTTCATCCTTCTGAAGTGCCAGGGACCTTGTGTTAAAGCAAAGCATCTTCTGCAGCTTGCATGAGTTGCATGCGTTCATGAGTTTTTAAATGTGCACTTAATCTGCACATTAAATATTAAAGTTCCCCATAACTGAGCTACTGGGTTTTAAATTCCTCGTCTCAACATTGCAAACTGGTTCTTTAAATGACTGTACTTTTATTGTCTTGTTATGCAAAGAAAAAGATAGCAAGCTTTGTTTGAGCCCCTGACTGTCTAGGAAATCTGTGAGTTGATGGGCTTGATATCCCAGATTTTCTTCAGACAGTTCTCATGCAATTCAAATAATTACATTGCCCAATAAAACCAGAGAGAAAAACAATTTTCAGAAACAACAATCTGAGTTGGCCAGAGGGTAAGTACTTTCATTATACACAGGGGAAACATGAAGCCTGCTTGTATTCCAGGAAAAGAAAGGGATCAGAGTATTTTGTCACATAAATGTAATACTGAGAAAACAAACTTGGCCTCTGTTAAGGCTCTGTTAAGTTTTCTTAGAGGTCAGCACAGGATTTTTTTTTTTTTCTCCATAAATGTAATGAATGGGGCTCTACATAATCACGAAAAAAGATTTAGTATTTGTCAGTATATTCTAGAGGTAAAGAGGGAAAAAACCTCTTAGTATTGAGGTTAGTAAGATATGGTTTCAGGGTTAAACCTGTTCATCCTGTCTTATGCTGGGATTAATGCAATCTGGTTGACTGCAAGGGAATTTGAGAACTAGTATTTCAGCTTTGGCAATGGAGTAAAACCTCCGTTTTCTACAGTCTAGAGCCAAAGTCACCTGGGTCTAGTTTGTTTGGAGACTTAACCTGCTCTGCTTCTTGAAACAGGCCTCTCCAAAGTTTTAATTGTCATGGTGAGAGGCTTTTTCATGCAGAGTGACAGCTGAGAAAAATGCTGGACTTCTTTGCAGCAGATCTAATATTGGTGTACTCTTTGATGGATTATTTGTGAATGGTAATGTTATGAAATCAGAAGGAATTATCCTTCATTGTCAGCATGATCATCATTGTGTCAGTGATTGTTCTTGGAAATACCCCACATGGCTTGACCCTGACAACTCTACATAGGGTGGTGCAGTTCTTGCTTCAAGGACATTACATTTCTGTAATGACACTGTACAGGTTTTGAGAGGTAAAAAGCTGTGTGATTATATGGCCATGTTTTCTTCTGTGATAACTCTATGCATAAAGTAGCTTTCTATCTTCCTGACTGTTCCAGTAGGAATGACATGCTCACAACTGAAGACCATTAAGAATAAAAACCAGCAGAAGGACTGTGAGTAATGAGGTTGGGGATGACATAATTGATGCAATGAAAAAAGGAAATTATTTTGGTAGCTGGTGCGTCCAGCATTGACAAGTGAGTGTAAAGTTACAATGACAATGTAGCTTCAATATCTTGACAACAGCTCTGGTAAGCTGGCAGCAAGAGGCATGCAGAAAGGAGTCCCTTAAAGTGGAAAAGGGAAGAAAAAAATATCTGCAGTTTGACTGGAATGATTCTTTCAGTTTCAGTGACCCTGCAGGTAGAGTCAGAAAAGACAGATTCATAGAACTACTGCCATTGGAAAAGACCTCCAAGATGACAGAGACCAACCTTCGACCAAACACCACCACACCAAATAAACCATGGCACTAAGTGCCACATCCATTCATTTCTTGAACCTTTGCAGATATGGTGACTCCACTGCTTCCCTGGGCAGCCCATTCCAATGCCTATCCCTCCCTCCAGTAAAGAAATTCTTCCTGATGTCCAGCCTGAACCTCTCCTGCCACAGAGGAGGCCATTTCCTCTTGTCCTGTCACTGGTTGCCTGGGAGAAGAGCCCAAACCTCACCTGGCTACACCCTCCTTTCAGGTACTTGTGGAGAGTGATAAAGTCGCCCCTGAGCCTCTTTTTCTCCAGGCTGAATAACCCCACATCCCTCATCTGCTCCTTATATGACTCACAAGAAGTGGGAATATACAGAGAGAGGTAAATAGCTCAGTAGAAGTGAGGTACATTTGCAACTCCTTGGCACACAAGGCACAACAGCAGCAGAGGGACTTGGACAGCAGAGTTAAAGGGAGGTATTTTGCAGAGGGAAAGAGGCTGGACCTTCATTCCATACTCAGGGGAGGCAGTCTGGGCAACCTAGGTTTGACAAATCTGAACACAAAAAGAGCCAAACATTCCATGTTTGAAGTGTTGGATTCTCCCCTTCATTTTTTAAAGTGAAATTACAGGCATTGAACCCAGCAGCTGAAAAGCCTGCTGAATGAGTTTCTTTGTAGATAGAAGGAAAAAATCTGTGTTCTGAAAAAACCACATTGTATTATATGTGACAGCTTTGACAGAAGGCTCATGAAGTCCCAGGGAGAAGAACAGAATGAAGCACTTGGGTTGTCCTGTCAGCCCACCTTCATTTTGTCACTACTAACTGCCTCACTCCTGGCCAGCCACTACGCAGGATCACAAAAAACCCCCAAAACCCAAACCAAAAAACTCCATATAAACATTTTCTGCTAGGCTAACTTTGTATAGCAAAGCCTGGAAATATCACACTTGATTACCAGAACATGCTTATGCTGCCAGCAAGGAGAAAAGTGTGGAGGGAGCAATGTTGGGGCAGCGCTGTGCTGGCCTTGGCACTACTTATGCAGCTGCAGTTTCACTGGAGCTCTGGGCTTTGTGATTTCCTGAACCCCAACCATAAGTGCAACCCCAACCCTAGGCAGAGCAGGAAAATGCTCATGGAGGTAAGGGTGGCTGTCATCTTCTAGTGTGTTCTTTCAGGATTAGATCTGCTGTAGATCAGCAGCTACCAGGCTGACAGTAATTCCATAGTATGTGGATGTTATGGTGAATTGCCATGTGCTTGGCACTCCTGGGCAGTGGAAATGGAGTTGCCTGGAACAGAATCATCTTGTGGTTACATCAGTTTCTTCAGAAGGAAACTAAATAGAGGGTGAGAGTAACAGAAAAGTGCCTGTGAAATAACCTCTTACAGGCTGCAGATTCCTGTGACATCCTTATGTTCCCACTGCACAATAAAGGGTGTAGTTTATAGCTGTTAATGTGGGTGGAACTATTGTTAAGGGTTTTAACTCTTGTTCTGTGGTGCTGCAGATGCTCAAGGTGCAGGTATCTGGATATTGTTTTTTCCCACTTCTTTGGCGTAAGGAAATACTGCTGTCATGCTCCTGGGGAGAGCTGGGGCATGAGTGGTGGAGGAGCAGGAAATCTTGAGTGTGGCAGGAGTTCAGCTGCAGTCCCTGGCTGGAGAGGGTCCAGCACACATGGAAGGCACTGCTTTCCCGTGGTGTTTCCTGGGGTCATCACACACTGATCACTCTCTCCTGTGGAATTTCTTCAAAAATGTCTTAGGCAACAGAGGGGACTATTTCTTGCTTCAGTCTCTTCTTGCAAGATGCAGGGATTAAAGAATAACATGTCCAAGGTACTGCTACCCTTCCTTTAAATGTAAATCAAGGTGGTTAATATATTTGCATAAAAGATGTCCACCTAGTTAATCAGGCATCAAGGTATTGATCAAGTGAAACATTTTCTAGCAACTTGGCTTTGAGATGAAATAGATAATTGTAGCTGACCTTCAAGCAGGAAAAAAAATGGCAATGCTTTCCAAATTAGTGCCAAGTATTGGTCTCCTTTGAGGGATCAAGAAGCAGCCTCAAGTCATTACAAAGATGATGGACTGGACTAGATAACAATTGTTCGGTGCATTCCTTTGGTTAGGCACCTGTAAGGCTGTGTGAGGAAGCATTGAAAATTTCCTATTACTTCTACTTTGCATGAGCTGATAGTAATTGGACCAGTTCTCCTTAGGCTCCCCATCAGTTGGAGTCATAATCTGTGTGCTCCTTGGACAGGTAAGTCATGATGAAGATACACCAAATCAGTTGTAATGACACTAACATCCACTACTGCTTTTTTTGTTTTCTGTTGATTCATGCATACAATTCTGCATTGGAAATCCCAGCAGAAGAAAGTCCTTGGTGCAAAAAGATGATTTGCACAGAGTAACTCTCAGGTTTTACTTGAATTTGAAAACAGAACTGGAGAAACCCTGGTGCCAGCAACTGGCTGGAAATACATAGGTCATGCTTTTCAGACAAGGGTGCAGTAGCTTGCAGTAGCTTTGAATCTTTGAATTAGGGAGCAAAAGAGATACTGAAAATTTCAAGTAGACTGGACTCAGTATTTCCTTACCAGACTCCCTTAAGAAGAATATGCTATAAGCTATTGGCCTGAGGCACCCTCTAGCATTTTAATAATAGTAACTGTAAGCAATATAAAAAAGCCTTGTTTAATATTTTTTAAATATTAGTCTCTCTTCTTGGACATATATCTGATGTTATCAAAAATATTTACTTGAGGGAATAGCATGAATAATTTTGACTGGAAGGAAACTCCAGCACAGTAAATCCCTGTATGTGAAACTTTGTGGATGATTCGACAGAGGAGAAAACCCACTTGTTTTCACCTCTGAACTGGGTGATCTTTTACAAAATCTGTACATTCAAGTCAGCCAAATTCAGGTGAATATCTCTGTCAACACTTGGTTTTGGTCATCTTTTCTCTTATTTCATTATTTCCTGGGCTTAAACCCCAACAGTATTTAAAGTGAAAAGGGCAGCTAGAGATGTCTGGTCAGTTATGAACAACAAGAGCCTATTAGATGACCTGTCAAATGTAATACCTGGCTAATTCTTTTTTTTTTTTTTTTTTTTTTTTTTTTTCCCCCAAGGCTAGCTAGGAGCTTAAATGTCTCTCTTACTTTGTAAGTCGTCTGTTGAAAAGATCCTTTCCTCACCAGGATAGAAATAGCTGTACCTCATAGTCTAGATATAGCAAAAGTCCTTTCACCCACTATGTCATTATGTGTAGGTATGCTAAGAGGATGAATACACTATAAAAAGTCCACTTTTGTGGAACTCTGCATAATATTCTGCTTTAAGTCAAAATTCAGAGAAATGTGACAGGCTATAAAGTACAATTAAAACTGAGTACATCAGTAATAAGGAGCCACAAAGCATGCATAATCATGAGATAAATGACCTCAATGGACAGATGATGATGAGCCAAGGAGAAGCCAAGGTCAATTATCAGAACTTCTAATTTTAATGCTATAATTAATAATGAATATTTCAACAAAGAATGTTTAAAGAATAATTGTATTCTGGTATTAAAACTTGTTAAACGTTAAACTTATGCAATTTATGCAAATGAATCTGATAAGAAGAGACAATTAAGGTTTATAATTAACAGATAAATACAAATGATCCAGTGATGAAGGTCTTGGTTTCTCCTCTGTCTTATGAGACAATGTAATTGATTTTTATAAATGCTAATTTATATGCACTGCTAACCATTAATACATTGAAGAGATCATTTATTAAATTAAAGATGAAAAGTGGTGTATGCAAAGATAGTACCTGAGTTTTCAACATTCTGAAGATGAAAAGGAAGCAGAAAAAACCCCAGAGCCTTGAATGATTTTGCTTTGGGTTTTTTTTTTCTGCTAAACAAATTTTGACATGCCAAGTACAAGGTATAGGAAAAAAAGTTTAATGGAGACAAACAGTCTTTGTTCAGTAAGTCTTTACGTGACAGTAAGAGGGATTTTTGGCACAATGCTTGCCTTTTAACATTTGTTCTCATGGACTAGAAGTAATGTGCATTCTTATTTTGCTTTGCTGTGCTCTTTCTTTGTGTTCTTGTATGAGAAGATGGCACGTTCACCCTGGAATGAAGCTGTTTTTAGCAGGGCAGGGTGAGTTTTTCAGGACAAGTGTGCTAACTTGGCATTCTCTCACAGTCACCTCCTTGTTTTCTGAGGTGTTACGTTGACTCTGTACTTTTTTAAGAGTTTCTGACTTCTCCTCCTTTTAAAATGTATAATGGCATTTTGCCAGCCCCTGTACTTATAAGTACATATAATAAGTTTTTCTCCTTTCTTTCATTTAAATCCCACTATTAGCAGGAATTCTGAACCAGCTATAAAATGGATCCATTTTACATTGTATTTTGTATCCACCCTCAGAACAGTAATGCAATTTAGCTTTGCAGGAGCAACTGAAAACAATAGGTACAGTTAATTAAGTGTAGCTTTATCTTTGACAGCTCTTCCCTTCCCCTCCTTTATTTTCCAAGGGTGAAGTTGTTGGCTGAATTGCAGCAAAGCAGGTGCTTGCAAGGCAGCTCCAGGAAAGTGGCTCCCAAGGGCCCAAAGAAAGTCCTAAAGGGTCAAGGAAAGGGAAATGAAGAAAGCATGCTGTAGCAGATTTGATTACCTCTATGATTAAATTTCAAACAAATATATAAGAGATCTTTGCAATATCTAAATATAATGACTGTCTATTTTAAAGCATGCTCAGTAATTTCCCCCCTGTTTTCTCCTTTCTTCTGACTTCTGTCCTTGGCATTGTAGTCTGTGCTGAATTGCACTCTGGAACTGGCTCAGGAGGTCAGCACTACAGGAGCTTCAAAAAGTGTGGACACTTTTGCAGGAATAGGCAAAATTTGCACCTACTGATGCAATGAGTGGAAAATCCATGGTCTTCCACTGGGCAGTGATGTGGTCTGCTGGGTTCAGCAGGGCTTCTTGAGCTAAATCCATGCAGAATTTGACTTAATAATACATGCATTTGTTTTCTGCCCCCAGCAGCTATGGCACAACCCAGGGTATTCTGAGCACCTTTCGGGTGCTGTTGCAGCCAAGTAAGGAGAAACACACCTATCTTGTCTTCTCACACAGGTCATCTTCTAACACAGCTGGGGATATTCACCATAAATCAGAGTTAGGGCTTTCTGCTTCCAGATGTTAGTATGATGTGCTTCTCACAGTTTCTGATTTCCTTGAACAAAAAGCACTGTTGACTGTTTGTGGTAGTTCTACAGCATCTAGCATGGTACTGACATAGGCTTTATAGAATAAGTGCATCTAATTTCAGTGGTACATTGAAGAAATAACTGTTCCCTGATTGTTGGACAATAAACCTGAGTGGTAAGGCAGAGTTTGTTTAGTTACTGCTGATTTCCCTCCTCTGGGGGTTCCATATTTTAGTCATATTTTAGCCCCTTCTGCAAAGTGTGATGATGGCAAACAGTAGCTTTTCAAACCTGTTGCCAGCTCATCAAGTACATCAATACTTGGAATAAGAGAATAAGAGAATAAGAATAAGCTACTTCTACTACACCATTTGCATTGCTTTTTAATCCTATGTAGCCAAATATGTGGACAGAAAGTATGATTAGGAGGAGGAGATGTCAGACTTGGACTCACTTGAAGCTCTTTGGGCTTCCTAAATCCCTGATGTGGCCAGAGCCAGCTGGAACAAGTGTCAGAAGGGGGAGGGGAGCGTCCCTGTGCTGGGCACTGGAGCAGCCTGGCAGGTGGTGGGCTGCAGCCTTTTATGTTCTGCCAGGTTTCAGAATGGCTTTTGTTGCTGTTGCAGTGATTCAGCACTTTGCAGTGAAACCCCCTTTCACTGGGAAGTTGCAGATTGATTCTAGCAACAAGTGTCAGTAAAGGTCTAGAGAATTATTCTCTTGGGAATTTTGAGCATAAAGCCTTTTTTTTTTTTTTTTTTTTGTTTCCCAAATCTTTAATGAGCCTTAATATAATTAATAGATCTGCAGTGAAAAAGCTTGTTGCCTTTGATTCTGGAGATGAAAGTCCCGATATTTCTGAAACATTTAATTATATAACAGATGCTTCCCTTGTATTAAGATTCAAGAATGTGGCTTTGATTAAAAAAAAAAATAAAAGGCAATTTCAGGACACATTTTCTGAATGACCTACTATGTTTTCTATCCTTTCCTCTGCTCCCCACAAAAAGTACTGGTTTTATACCTACCCATATTTGACTGTGATCACTCTTACAAACAGTCTCTAGAGATCATAGCCTCTTCTAGAGGCAGAGTACTCCCTGAAAACAATCAACAAAGACCAAGCTGAGGTTCCTATCCTTCCCTAATGATACAGGTTAGAGCCACACTGAGGATCTCTGTTCCATTTCTTATTGAAATCACATAATAAGGACTGTTATTAAAATTATTATTTCAGAAAAATAATGCTATAAGATTAAGGCTTTTTATTTATCTGAACTGCTATAGAAGAATTTATGATTATATGCCAACATTCATAATGAAATCATTCTAGTAATTTGAAAGACATTTCCTGAACTTGTTGAATTCTTGCATGTATTTTACACTTACCAGTCCTTTACATGTTTTGTCACAGTTTTTAGTAACATGATGTGAATTAAAATTAGATATGTTAAAATTTGGAAAACATTGGCATTTTGGAATTTGTCGTGTTATGCAAAAGTAACATTTCAGTAATTTCCTGGGAAGTTGGAAATTGATTTAAATGTCTTTGGAAAAGTTTTAAAAAAAATTCTATGAGTGTACTGGCAATTATTCATGTCATTTCAGTTTTAAAGTTTACTTAATCCATTTGGAGAAAACATCTGCTTTCTTCATTTCAGCCACCAGGAGACACTTGCTGTACAGAAGTGATAAGGTATTTTAGTTAATATAAAGGAAAAGCTGACGAGAATCATTTGAGGAATAAAGTACAGCTGACAGCATTGAAATTGTTATAATGGGCTGTATTTTAGCCACCAAATAAGCTGGAGGGATCCTGCAGAGGTCATTTAAGTCTGACACACTGCTCAAAGCAGGGCTAACATCATGAGTAGCTCAAATTGCTCAGCCCTCAGTGATCAAGCATGAACATCCATGCAGAGGGAGATCCCACAGCCTCGCCAGGCAGCCTTTTCCAATGTCTTACTGCTTCTATTGATGTTCTTTCCACCCTCATAGCCCTCTGGTATTTCTCTTGCTGCAGCTTGTGACCTTTGCCTCAAGTCTGTTGCTGTGCAGCTCTGTGGAGCAATTGACTCTGTCTTCTTGAGCTGCTGTAGGTAATGGAAGCTGCTAGAATGCTGCTTTAGCATGCCAGGAAGAAATGTCAGAGGGTAGTTCTTGAGCCCAACCAACAGGAGGGCTTCCCTAGGGTAACATTTTGAATGAAAATTTCCATTTTCAAAACAATCTTTACTTTTAAATTCTATTTTAAAAAATTATGAGATGGAGTCTCAGCATTTCTGAATTTTCCCCTGAATTAAAAATAGAAACTTTTAACATTTTTGAAAGCTACTCATTCCCATGTCTGAAAATCCCCAGTACTTTTCAGGTTAGGTACAGACTCTTCCCTGCTAAGGGTGATAAATGAGTGTGGGGCAGCTTATTGCACTTCATTTTAAATTCTTCTTCATCTTCCTACCAAGGGTCTGCAGCTACAGTGCAGAGCCAGACCAAGCCTAGCTGGGACCAGAGCAGGATGGTTATGCCCTGACAGAGCAGTGCTTGGCCACACAGCTCCTCCTCTGAGGCCAGGTTGATGGCTGCAGTTGTCAGCCAGGGCTAAGGAGCTGGATCCAGCCCCAGTTAATGCAGCTGTAATGTTTCTGGCAGCTGGGCCAGCATCTGTGTGTGGCAGTGTGCTTGAGGGTGCACGTGGCCTGTTCCCAGGGAGCAGAGCTGTTTGTGAAATGGGAACACCTGAAACTCTGTCAGAAGCTCTCTGCTCAGCACTAGGGGTTCAGCTTTTGGGAGGAAAAGCCTGTGACTTCAGGAGAGCACAGCAGGCTGGAGCCAGCTGGCAATGCTGTAGAATGGTGATTTCCCTCCCAGATTCCTGTCCCAGAGCCAGGAATTGCTTTTTCCTGCCCAGTTGGTTGCTGGGCTTTATTCCTTTACTAATTTCTCTACCAGCAGTGGTCATGCTGCTCCTCTGCTCGTGCTAGGGACACGTGTAAGGAAACACACCCAGGTGAAAGTGTTGGGCTGCTCTCTTGCAGGGCAGTGGGGCTGACAGCCAGGGGCTGGCATTGAGGGGGGTTGGGAGCTCTGAGCCTGGACCAGAAGCTGCAGGGGACACTTAAAGGGGGGAAAAACATAAAATCATTACCCAAGAGATGGCTTTTTCTCAAACAGACTTTGAAGCAAGTTTTGCTGGTGTTTTCTTCAGCTGGTCTTTGCTGGTTTTTCTTCAGTTCTTCTGGTGAACTTTCAAAAGGCCTTTTGCTTTCTGAATGACAGCCAGATAGATGTTCATTGCGGGCTACCTATTTTAAAAGTAATATTGAGAGATGTTCCCTGAGTGGCACAGAAAAGTGAAAATAATTCTAGTTACAGGCAATAACTCTTCCACAGTGAATGCTTCACTCTGGTTGGAGGAGAATCTTCAAAGCATGTTTATATTTGTGTTTCTGTCTAGGCATTGTGGTTTTGCCTGCAAAGAGATTTTGTTCTCTTTTTTGGCACGGATGCACCAGTTTATTCAGCTTTAAGCAATTTTTGCTGAGCTGCAGCACAGGTTTGACTGACTCTTTCCTCCTACAGCCCAGCTGTAAATCACTGGGAGATGCTACTGAAGGCACGTCAGCCGTGCAGAGGGCAAGCTCTGCATGGAGAGGGGGGAGAAGAGCTCTCTTTGATCAGTCTGGCTCCAAAACCTGAGCATGGCTTCAGCTGGGAGGCCACAGCCATGTGAAGGTGGAAGTTCAAATTCCTCCTTCCAGGGGATTGCTCTTGTAGCTGCTTCACGAAGGTTCAGTGTTCAGTTGTTAAAAATTTTACCTGCTGCAGCACTGCATAATTTGGGATTTCACTGGAGATCCTAAATGTCCTGTTAATTTATGTACCAGCAAGCACAGTGCTGTTATGTTAAATTCAGAATGAAAACATGAATGGAAACATGAACCCTTGAGATCATCATGAATCAGATGGGCAATAAAAAGAGGATTTGATTTGTTCCAAGAGATGTTGTGAATTGGACTACATCTGGCACTGATGATATAATCCAATACCTTATTAGTTTTTCAGTGAATTAAATAGCCAGTTTCAAAGAAATGAATGTCTAAAGAGAAAACATTGCTTGTTAAGCGACTGATATCTGAGTGAACTAATTAGTAACTTGGTGCAGATTTGACATGATATCTTTTTGTATTTAGCAGGGGAGAGAGGTAAGACAAAAGTCTCATATGATCTTCATCTCGGTTACAACACTTTGCTTCTCAAGACTGCAGGCAATTCTTGCATGGGCTGGTTGTTTACTGTTTGCTATCAGCCAGTCAAAACTCAGGTGTATTTATTTATTTATTTATCATCTTTTAGCAGGAAAGAAGCATCACAGTGAGGAGGCAGAACTTTTGACAAATATTTGAACCCAAGGCCTCCTAAGTTTCAAAGCCTAACACATTGAAAAAGCTGATTTTCCTCTTCTATCCTACAATTAGATGACCAGCAGAGATGCAGAAACATCCATCAGGAAGTTTGTAGCTCCAGTCATATCCCACTTTATTCTCCATGTTGTTTTTCAAACAATTGGCCTTGGCAATGGACCAGGAACAATGGTAAGGGCAGAAGATGTGAAAGTGCAATTTTTTACTTGTGTGAAAGAACTAGAAAATGTCAAATAAAGCTGATGTTCAAATATAGTTGTCTGTCAAACAAGTTGTACTTGTTTGCATTTAGAGGCAGGTCCCTTCTCCTCTGTTCCAGCCCCACCTTCATGCTGTGATATGCAGCTCTCCAAATCTTCAACACTGTGCCATGTTCTTATCCAGACAGTTTCTAAACACTAGCACTTAATACCTTAAAATTATCGACCTCTGCACATTCTGTTCCCAGTTTCCACAAGATGTGCATTCCTTAGTGATCTGTTTGTTTGGTTTTTTTCTTTTCCTTGGTATACAACCTATTGACTTTCTTGCTGGTTGGTTTTAATTGGGTTGTTTGATAGCTAGGACTATTTAGCTTCAAGTACTTGAGCAGATGATTGGATTCTTTAAAGGTTAAAGAATCCTATTTGTTCTCTTCCACAATAGATTTAAATCTTTACTCTTCTTTATATAACCAAGAAATTGTTTTCTAAAAAGCAGTCTGTGAAAAGCATTATTAATACTCAGCAGGTGTGAAGCATGAGGTGACAGCTTTGTTCTTTTAGATATATGTAGATGCTTAAATGATTTTTATCACAAATGAAAGCATCAGTACTGGCCTTTAAGTTTTCAGCTTGTTATTTTAGAATGCCTAAGAGAAATAAAAACAAGACAAAGAAATCTTTTAGTGGGAAAAGTTAGAGACCTCTCTTAATTTTTGAATTAAGCTCAGCACTTTTGAAAAAATTTTTTCCACCAAGGAATTAACTGCCTACTTTAACATCCCCCGCAATTCTTTGTGGACTTTTCAGGAGGGGAAGATAGTGTGCTTAAGCAGTGGTGTTAGACCAGTGGCTTGATGCTGATATCTGTAGCAGTGTGTATTTTGCATATTCTGCAGAGACTTGAAAGTGTGCTGAGCTCCTGAAGGGATCCAACATACATATTCCTTGTGTGCTTTTCTGCAGGAGCTCAAGGCTAAAGCAGGCATTTAGGAGGAGCTAGAAGACAAGCATCTGAAGCTCATCAGACAGCCAAGCTGAGACATTTTAACATAAGAGAAGGAAATGAAATTAAAGATTGGTGAAAAAGATTTCCTTTTTAGCAAAGTATTCTAGTCCATTAGAGCAAAGGGAGTGGTGGTTTATTTTGCAGTTCTGCTTTTTTTTTCCCCTAAATGTATTTTGTGCACAGGGCTCTCACTTGAGGGTAATCTTTATCATAACTCATTAGTTCTTATCTAAAATCAAACTACTATACTTGATTTTACATGTGTAATGCCCTGCTTTTAATATTGTAGCATGGTTTCATTGGTGTAAAGAGCTGGAGAGCAGGAAAGAGGAGATGGTGAGAACGGAGCTGTGTGAGTGCCTCCACACGCATGCAGAGGGAGAAGCCAAGTCAAAACTGGAGTGTCTTTTTATTGCCTATGTGATGTAGGGATCAGTCCTGGAGCCTGCTATGGTTATTTATTTATTTACAAAGAAACACTGGAAGACAGGACTGTAAATGGGCTGGAGGCATGCTTGGATGTGGAAGAAGTTTTGGAAACCGAATCTGACTTTGCTATTAATTCATGCAGAACTGAGCTTTGTTTGAATCATTTGCTTGAATGCTTGCAGGCATGGTTGTGTGTAGGTACAGGCTTCAGGTCTCTCTGTTCAGTCTCTGGGAACTGCCAGTTTTCTCAAGGACTTCCATAATGAAGGGCTTTTGCTGGAAAAGTGTGCATATTGCATGAAATTGCTGAGATGCCATTTTTCTCAGGTGCCAAACAGCATAATGACAAATTTCACATATTGGAATATGGCTAAAAAGGTATGTCTTATTACTAATATTGTAATGACAGTGTTTTTCTAGCTTAGGACAGAAAAATAATAAAAAATTTTGTGAGGATACAGTACTAAGAGTCAATATAAGGAATACCTTTTGAAAAAAATGTGTCTAAAAGCTGCCCATAGAATTCCAAATACGACCCACTATACAGTATGTTGTTTAATAAGAAGCAGAGAATTCTGAAGTGTACTGTCAAGCAGAAGCACTTCCTTCCCTCTGCGTTATGAGCAACAGGTTTGAATTCTAGCTTGAGGGAAAACCACCCCAAGTGGTCTGGAAAGCCAGAACTCTGGCCTGCATTGCAGCTGGGAGGAACATGAAGGAGTGATAATACTTACACAGAATATTATTCAGTATCTAGTTATGTGAAATGCATTAATCAGCACTCAAATCCTTCTCACCTGTTTCTGGACTCACTTGAATGCCTCCATAGCTTATGCTTAGCTAGACTTGTTTGGCTCCCTTCCTTGGCTCTAGATTTCTAGGTGTCTAGAAATGAGCCCCCTTTTTGCTGGAACACTGATCATGAGGGAATCTGGGGAAGATTTCTGAAGTTTGCACTGTAAGTGCTGTTTCTAGATGCAGCATATATCTGTAAGTGAAGATATCCCTGTGCTTTGGCACTGCCTGCTGCAGTCCTGTGTGTGCCCACAGAAGGACTATGCTTTGCAGAATGAGAGCAGCATCCCAAGCAAGGAGTGGACACAGCTGCCTTTTCTGTGATCCTGGAGGAAATGTGTGTTTGAGGTGCTCAAGAAGAAGGTAAGCTTAAAACTGAGATATATAGGATACGAGTGGCACCTGAGGTGGGAATTAGGTGCTGAAGTCCTGTTTTGGGTCTCAGACTGAAAAGTAATTTTCCTGTGTTCTCTTTACAAAGCCTGGGGAGTGTTGTCTTCCATGAAGCATCAAATATGCTAAGTTAACTGTTGGAAGGTGCATAGTAGACAAAACTTACATTATTCTTGTGTGCTCTGTAGGGGTGTTAGTACTGTTTGCCATGAGCTGTTCATCCAGTCAGTGCTGCTGTTTGATCTGTTTTCTTCTGGAAAGTTGCTGGTAGAGGTTCAGAACAAATGGCTGTTGTGCAGGGAGCTACACAATGGATGGGGGAAACAAATCTGTTCAGCCACTCCTGTAAATGCTAATGAGTTCA
This sequence comes from Urocynchramus pylzowi, assembly GCA_013397555.1. NCBI lineage: Eukaryota > Metazoa > Chordata > Aves > Passeriformes > Fringillidae > Urocynchramus > Urocynchramus pylzowi. The sequence goes on from VZRH01002477.1 coordinate 1,514,907, forward strand.
GCTAGCTAATACTCTTGTTTTCAATTCAGATGTACTGCTATATGCTGGTTCCCTGAGCACTACTTGTACAAATTTTATCTGTCTTGGTAATAAAACAGACAGTAAAATGAGTGTTCTACTTGCTAAATTGCTGCAACTGCTGCTGTAACAACTGAATTGCAGCAGGTACAAACAATGGTGTGTGCTGGCATGGCTACCCAAGCTTTAGAACTCTCAGACACAGAGGTGAGGTGCCAAAGAGCCAGTGGTTGCACCTACTTCTGCAGACTCTACATAAAGTACTAGATACACTCTTGTTATCTAAAATAGAAGTACAACAATGTAATTAAAATGGTTATTGAAATTTGGCACTGAAATAATCCAGCTCGGAAAACCTTTATTTATCCCTCCATATACATATTTTTAAATAGAATCTGTACAGTGCCATGCTTCTCATGTGAGGCTTGGAAATGTCATCCTCCCCTTTGTGCTGCAAAACCTCAACACTAGAGACAAATCAGGGCAAGGCAAAGAAGACCAGGACACAATTCCTAAATCTGTCCTAACATAGGCAAATTGTTTAAGTCAACATTCCTGCTAGCTGTGAATATTTTGATGCTCAATTGTCCAGCCAGAAATGTCTACAGTCTTGCTAACAGCAGCTGGGTTGTAGAACAAGCAGCACTTTGACATTTTCTCACTTTCCCATTCTGCAAAGAAAAGATTGGAGTGACTTAAATTAGGTGACTTATTTTTTGTATGTTTGAAAGTTTATTCTCTGAAACACAATGTCTTGGTCATTATAGATTGAGGATGAAACTGCCAAATTGTAATTTCGGTTTAATTAATGTTATTAATTAACTATTTTCTGTGAGATGAGAGAAATGAGTTTTGGGTGTGATGTGGTGGTTATTTTTTTTTTTTTTTAAATTTATTTATTTATTTATTTATTTATATTTTTTATTTATTTCAGCAAGAAAAAGGAGGGGGGATTTCGTGTGGTTTTTGGGTTTGTGGCTTGACACACAGCAGCTTCTCCCCCCCGTCCCACTTTCACACACTTACTTGATGAAGTAACAAAGTAATTCTCTGTACATAAAAGCAAAGCAGCTGCAGCTTCGCTTGCTTTCAGCTGGAGTGCTCTACACCTCGGGAGTGCTGATGTGTAGGAATTCCAGGCTGCAGTGATCCTCGAATGCTTAGTGAATGCATCTCACAGTGAGCCTTCACAGCTCTTCCTCAGTTTCCCTACCCATAAAATGAAGATAAGGTATCATGAAAATGGAAGAGCATTTTTGAAAGCTTTGAACAGAAAGCACTCATAACTGGCAGTGTTTCCTACCTTTATTTTTTTCTGCTGACTGAATCAGAGGCACTTCTTTTGAACCTGTTACCTAACTTTTTTTCAGCAATTTTTACACTTCTCAGCCATTTTAGTCTGAGCATGGAAGAGACAGGTATAACAACCTGTCAAAAGTACTTTCATAACCATATGAGAAATAATGTTGAAAATTATTAAAATTAAGGACACACATTGTATACCCAGCTGCCAGGTCAAGGCCAGAGCTACAGGAAACTTTAACATAAATATTAATATAGCAGGCACTTTAATTAGCTGTGCCCTTCAATCACTTGTTATTTGCCCCCTTGGTCTCCATCTTGAGCCTTCATAGAATAGGATGACCCCTACTTGTCAAGTCGGATTTCATTCAATTTATCTAATTACTTTTGGGACCCTTTTAATACATGCTCCACAGAGTGCTAAGATTACCCAGCTCTGTCTCTGTTCCTGGACTCAAATACATAATACAGGATGCAAAATGCACATCAGAACTCCTGCTTAACATATGCACAGCCTGCTTTAAACTGCACTTCTTATTAGTGATTCCTTGCTTCCAATCAGCTGAAATAGCTGGGAGCAACTGTACTTCATTTTTCTCATGTTAATGCTTTGCCTTTTTATTTCTGTCTTTTTCCCTTCAAGGCTGTTTTTGCTCCAAAGTTAATGGAAGGAGAACTGAAAAAACTGTCTGAGAGCATAGCATAGAAGTGTAACCTTTAGGGAGGTGTTGGTACTGGTGTAAAACCACTTTTGTACATTTTGCCACGTGGCAGTGGTTCCCCCATGATGAGCTGCAGCCACAGTCACATTGGTGGTCTCTTCCAGCTTGTGGATACCTTGCTGGTCTCAATCAGCAGTGCACATTTCAGCTTAAAAGAAAAATGTTGTTTTTCTTCTCTGTTGCACAAATTCCTTAGGAATAGCACACAGACCTCAAGCTTTCTGCAAATTGTGTGCTGAGTCTGATCTCCTAGAAAGTTAAGTATTAGGGCCTTGTGTAACCTTCAGATTTAAAACACCATTTTCTGATTCAGTCCTGGATAAAAATTGATTGGAATCATATGCTGAGTTTTAACAAGTAGCATCCAAACACACCTGACTTTAATATACAGTTGACAGACCCACCTTTGACTATTTTCTAATCTTCCCCCTTACAAGGTTAGAGCTGTTTTTAAGACAAGCCTAGTGTGAGAGGCAGATATAGTGGCAAGGTAAGTGAGTCAGATTTACCACAAGGATTAAAAAAATAAACCTTGAAAGCAAGGGTAATGTCTTGTGATATGCAATGTTTATTTTTTTTAATCCAAACCCTCTTGTTTCTAAAAATAACAAGTATTGGAAAGAGAACAATTTGCTTGCTATGAGGGGAAATGGGTCAGCTGCTTAACAGGACACAGCAATTCTAAACAGTCCTAATCAGGAGGGGAAGCAGAATGTGCTACTCAGTTGAAGTTCAAGGGCAATTTATAGAGGCAGAAAATAGTATCTATTACTCCAGACAGAACATGACTAAATTAAAAGGGATTGTATCTTGAGTGTGTGAAAAAAAACCTCAATAGAATTACTGGCACCTGGTAGTAACCAGCTGGAAACCCATAGCTTTTGTTCTGGATCATTTTACATGTAATATTTTAAATTGCAAATTTGGAGGGTCAGCAGCATTGGGCAATATCCTTGGGATGCTGGGTTTGCTTGGGCCAGTGAAACCTGTGGAGGTTTCTGCAACCCTTTACAGGCCTGTGCAATTAGTAAGGTTGGATGTCTTCACCTCTCTGGGCATTTTGATTCCAGTCACATTTTTTACTGTAATTAAGAGGAAACAGCAACATTTTAATACGTTTATGGGTTCCTTTCTTTCCAAAAATTTTGCTTTGTGGCTCTTTCCCCATTTTTCTCCCAATCCCCCACCCCACACACTCACAGAGCACAACACCAAATCTCAGGACTTGATTTTCTTAGCAGCTTTGGGAAGTGGTTGAACATGCAGAAACTGAAATTCAAAGGGTACAAATTCCTGCAAGTGAGGCACAGAAATGTGCAAAATGTATGGACTGTGATCTAAGAAATCTCTGGCAACAAAGACATGCTCTCTCAAACATGGTATTAGTTAAGGTTTCTTTTGATACTTTATATTACTTTGATGCATTTTCTAATGTGTTAGTGAAATGGAAGAAAAAGAGCAGCATCTAGGAATGAACTGTCTTCAACAGTCTTTTCAGTTTCTATTTATGCATAATGTGTTTCTGCTGTGAAGATGCTATTTTATTTTTGTGATATTTAGGCTGGTTTCTTAAGTATGAGTATTTTTTGCAGAGTATATTTAAATGTATGCATATTTATTAAGACATATCAACATTTTATGAAGTAGTTTTGATATTACTTTCTGCATTCAGACAGTCCTGCCAGGATTTCGAAGGGCAAAAAGGGGAGGTGGGAGGGGGTGGAGGCATTATTATGTGATCTTTATAGAGCAATTATTGGATGGATGGATGGATGGATGGATGGATGGATGGATGGATGGATGGATGGATGGATGATGGTCTGCAGCTGAAATTTCTTGAGATATTTAAGAACTAAGTAAAGATGGTCAAATGTTCTTTTAAACAAAAGAATGGTTTCCCAAGGATCTGGTTAACCTCCCCCATCCCACCCTGTTTTCTGTGGAGAAGTGTTGCCTTTTTTAGAATTCAACAGAGAGCTTCTTTCTCTCAAAAAAAATAGAAATATTGCCATGTTGTCTTATGGTGTTTTCTGAGCTTCTGTTTTGTCCTCTGTAAGTCAGTGCCTCCTCTCCTGTCTGCAGCTCTTGCTTTACTGTGGTGTGAGTGTCTCCAAGTGGAAGGTGCTGTTAGCTCAGTTAACAGGGAAGATCACAGAATACAGACTTGTCATCTCTAAGGTGAAAGGTACAAAGAAGTATCTGAATTGATCACCAAGGCAGTATTTCCATGCCACCTTTTCTATATTTGCAAGTGCTAATTTTCAGCCTAAAACTGAGAATATTTTTGGGAGATAGAAACTGAACATCCAAATGCCCAATGGTAGACTCACTTGTGCTCCTACCAGAGCAGTGGTGAAACCTTTGGACCCTACTGAGAGGCAGGTTTGGTAGGGTCTGATTCAGTTTATTTTGGAGGAGCTGAGTCAGACCCTTAATTAAAAGCATTGAGAGACTTTTTAGTGCTAAGGAGACGGGTTTCCTGCAAAGAGCTTGCAATTGTGCTCCAATGTACCCTGCACAAAGGCTTGTTTTGCCTTTACTTCAACGCTGCAAGTCAAACCATCACACTCCAGTCACAAACAGTTTCAAAATTATCCATCCTTCTCTGCCATTTTATGGAGTGCTGCTAATACGATGGAATGGGCATGAGAAGACTTCCCTGTGCCAATTTGAACAAAAAAGGTTTTGGCTGCCTTTCAGACTGAGAATAGTAGGTGCTTACATTTTTAATCACAGCATGAGCGAGAGCTCACGTACACACGCACACACACGGCGCGCTCGCTCTGACGTGGGAATGCGGGTCTGGAGGCTTGCTGTTGACAGCAGGGTCACATTCAACAGTGGCTGTCTGATTAAACAAAAGTAGGCTACAGCATGGCAAACAAATTGTGCTCTGGGTTTCTGATCTCTCAGCAGCCTTGCCAAAATGCCAGCTAGCTGAAAAGGAGATTGCATTGTTTCTAATGAAACATGCTGTGCTCACTTGCCTAGTGCGTGCTTTAGGAAGCAAATGCAACTGGTTCCCATTCATTTGCACAGTTCCTCGGTTACTGCTGCCTCCTGTTCCTCACACATTAAACAACTGCATTAGATCTTTCCCAGCAGCTTTATGTATAGTTTAATATTTACATGGGGAGAAATAACTTCTCTGTCTTACAGATAAGATGTGCTGATTTCTGTGCAATTTGTGGTTACAGAAAAGCTACACTTTTGGGAAGAGAGAAATCTGAAAAGAAGCATTGTGTCCTCCTAAGTAGCCTCATTATTATCTTAGAAACAATTCCTTGCACACATAGAAATAAATCTATGTGTATGGGCTTAATGTTGTAAGATTCTTGAGTTGTATAGGATGTGCACAGAAGGTTATTGTTGGAATTGTTTTTGTTGTTGCCTAATTGCAAATGAAATAGTGGCACTTCCTGCTACCATAATGTACAACTCCCTGCCAAGAGACCTGTTGTAGACCAAAACTCTTGGGCTGAGTACAGTAAATGAGAATCTCATTGATTGAAATGATTCTTATTTGACTGTGGAATATATCAGCTAACATAAAAAAGGCATGATCAGATCTCCCAGTGGCCTCCAGGCTCAGGTGACTCATTTTTAAACACTGAAAATTCTAGATGGGGAAGTAGATAAGGAGAAAGCATTCATGAACAGTAGATGATACCAAAAGATCTTGTAAGCAGGGTCTGTCCCCGTGTGTGCTGAACAAATGATGCTTGTGGGGGATGGTCAACAATGACTAAGGAAGGACAGCAAGAACTTTCAGAAGTTTAGTAACCCTGATTTATGTGGAAATCTTGGAAGAACTGAGTCTATCTAATCTAGAGAAATGAGTAACAGCCTTAAGGTAGATCCAACAGGCTATGAGTGCAGAGGGGAAGGACCTGCACATGTCCCTACCTGTTGCAGCAGTGTGGCTAAAACACAGCAAGGGGGTCTTATATGAGATATTAAAGATGTTTTCAAGCTATGTATAGTCAAGTATTGGAATGGATTCTGTGCAGGCCCTGTCACTGGAGGTTTTACACTTTTAGAGTCCCATAGAGAAAAGGATTGATTATTCTGGAGGAAAGTGTGGACTAAGCATCCTCTTGAGAAGCTCCTGGTTGTGAGCAGGGGTGTGATTTATACCTGGTGTTCAGCTGTGACTCTCACAGCTGTTGCTGCCACAGCAGAAGCATCAAAGTCAATTGCTGTCCCAGTTGTACCATAGATGTGTTTCCAAGTCAAAGAGCATCTTTAACACTTTGCTTCAGAAGAATTACAAATACTGCTCAAAGTGACAGCCTGTAGCAGATGGTAGGTTTCTAGAGGTGACTGCAGAAAGATCAATTTCTGTCTTTAGTGGAGGGGCTTTAAGAGTTACAAACAAATCAATTCCTAGTAAACATTAGTGATGTGGAAAATGTACATATTCAGGGGTCACCTTTCAGAATTGTTTTCCTCTGGCAGGTGAGCATCCTTTTAAGAAACCTTCTAGTGCCTAGCTAAATTCACAGTGACAGCAAAATACAACACTCTCTAGCTATTTACTTTACTGATAGTGGCTTCAGCTGATGCTCTTGAAGAATCTTCCTGTGATTTGTTATAGGACCAGGTAGACGTTATCAGGATAATTGCAAAGCAGTTATTTTGTTAAAATACAGTGCTATTTTGTTAAATGCAACATATTCTTCAGAAGTGTATTGGTTTTGAAAACTTAGACTTTTTCTAGTGCTTTATGCTTAAGTTATGAAGTCTCTGGCCTGCCATGATACCATTTTTTGGGAATGAGCTGCTGAGACATGAAGTTGGCTTGACAACTTTACAGGTCAGTCTCCTAAGCAAATATATTCCTCTGTGGTTTTATTCTGGGTGAAAAAGACATCAAAATACTCCGAAAAGTAAATACCTTGAAAAGAAAATACCTTGAAAGTTACTGCAAAAGAGAGGGAAATTTTTTATTTGGCATCTTTTGAAGTACCTGAGGGGCTTGCTGCTTTCCCATGACACTGTATTGCACTGCTCCTTATGCTTTATTACTGTGTTTCTTTGTCCTTTTACTTTACCCAGGTGTGAATAGAGATGGTGTTTTAACCTTCAGGGTTGTGCAAGGCATATAAAGTTACTGTTATGCTTTTCCTGGGTTGCAAGTCAGATAGACTCTCCTGACTGATAACTATATGTAATGTAAATTAGCACTTTGCTGTAGGGAGAAGCTGATCATCCCTTTTATTCCTCTAGTAAGTTATATTAGGCTGTTGGCCTATCTTAAACCCAGATCTTAACCTTTTTCTGGACTCTCCCATTGCTACCCTTTAATCCCTTCTTTTCTATTACTGTTCTTGGATTATAAACAGTAACAAAATAGAGTAAGGGTCCTCTATTTATTCAGTAGGTGTGAAGGCCCACTGGTTTACAGCATAGTTACATCAGCTTCCACATTGCAACTTGGCTAAAAGCACGTGGGGAGGGGCATAGGAAGGGGTTCCCTGTCCATCCTCCCCTCCCATCCCACATGTGGTTTATGCAGTGGGCTGTCAGAGCACCTGCTCCTGATGCTCCCACAGCTGGACTGAGGTGTACTCTGCACTACATACTCCACAGCGTATTTAATAACACGTCGTAGATTCCTGTTTAGCTAGGATAAATATTTTAATACAATTTTTTTCTGTCTTTCTGAGAGATAGTAAGTGGCTGTATGGTTGGGATGTATTTTGGCACCTGACAAAGCTCAACAGCATATCTGAAACTGGAGGTGAGAAGCAGTAGCAATTATGCCACCCTTTGTCACAACTTTCTAAACTCCCTCTTAAGTGAGGGTTTAGAGAACTACATTTCCACCTGTATCAAACAGAAAACAATCTGCTTCTTACCTTTATTCCCTGCTGATCTTATTTTTAAGCTGTGGCTTTTTAGGAAAACAGAAACTTCTTTACAATGTAGAATGACCAAACATTATATATTACACTCTGTGTGTGTGCATGTAAAACTATTCAACTGTGTGGTAACTTGGAATTCTGAATAGTATTCCTTCATTAATGTGTTTAGAGAGCTTATGTTTCACACTGTGCTCTAGTGTACTGCCACAAGAAGGGTTTTATTATTTATTGAATTTCTTCCTCAAGAAACATAAAAATCCAACAAAGGAAGTATTACTGTACAGATATGCAAGTGATGTTAATAATAAATATACTGACTGCAGATCACCATTCAGGTCACTATTTTACTGTTATTTTTTTCCTGACTTCAGGAATAAAAGATTATTTCAAGAAGCTTTTAAAATAATTTTCTTCATTTCATTCTCTTATCACATAGGGCTAGTCTACACACAAGTTGGTACCAAGAGCATTGAAAGCATTTTGGTGTTAAGTCTGCTCGTAGATTGGTTTTTCCACTTAGCTTTGAAGCCTTGCCTATTCAAAGAAAATCACTACTGATGGCCTGTGAACAATGGATGCAGTTGAGCTGGTAATGAACACAACTTGTCTGCAAGTGTCAACCAGGATAAACCATCTTTTACTCCTTGCAGGAATTGTGGCTGAAATACAGTTAAACACAGAGATTTCTTAGTACAGACTTTACAAGCTTTGTTTTCTAACTGCAGACGTTTGAGGGTGCTCTGCTTTTCCCATGAGTGTTGCCTTCTGCTTCCTGTGTGTTGTTTGAGAACCACGATGGTCTCCAAAGCCCTTGGGTCTTCCCAGTGCTACACCAGTGGCAGACTGGGATGGGATGTGGTGCTCCTGGCTCTACAGGGGCCGTCCCACAGCTGACAAGAGCCGTGTTCCCTTGAGACTGCACGCACGTGGTTCAGGTGATCCATTTTCTAAGGTTGCTCTGGCAACCCAGGTATGCATGAAGAAAAAATATGGGTATTTCTTGTTAGACATATTTGGTTGCCTTGGTAACAAGAGACTAATTCATCTGAAATGCAACTGGATAGGATAATTGATATATTTTGAGGAATGCCTACAGGCAATAATAGGGATTTGTCTGCCACCAACGGTTCCAGACTTTAGAAGAAATAAGGTTAGGCTCTGAAACAGGAACAAGTGTGTTTTCTGTGAGTCTGATGTAAAGGTAATACTGCTCTTCCTCATGCCTCTGAGGGATCCTTGATGGACTTTTCTGCAACTTTAGTGCAGATCAAACTGCATCTATGATTTCTTTTGAATATTTATTTTACACAATCCAAAGAGTTTAGAAAACCTCTGAAGTAATGAGCTCCCACTATTGTTTTGTTTCTTTGTTCTATGAATGAAATGCCTTGCAGCAATCTTGGAGGCTCCTGTACAGGAAATTCATATTGACACTGATGACCCATTATTACAGATACTAATGACTGACTACCAGGCCTTAAAGGCATTAAAGCCCCTGGTTGCTAAGCTGGCTCACTGTACTCCAGTCTTCATGGAAAATTTATGAATCTTGATCATCCAGTATTTGATGTTTACTTAAATGGCCTCGTGTTTTCAACACCTTGTTAAGTGTCTTCTGGCCCCTGTGCCCCTGTGCAGGACACAGTAAGACCTACTCCCCAGTGAATGAGAGGTTAAAGTCTGATCCCTGTTCATCTCCTTCTGCACAAAGGCTGACAGGAAGGGGTGTAAGAGTGGCATGGGAAAACAGATGGGAAGAGTGCCTGTGGGAAGACTGAACAGATGACCCTGGGGTCCTGAGACTTGCTGGGTACATGCTGGAGCACAGCTCTATCTGACTTCATAGCTGGTTGATTTTCTTCTTGTAACACTAACCTTTTCAGAGTGATGATTTTCCTGCTAAGCTGTTCTGCCCTGGGCTTTTTTCTCTCACTTGACTCAAGAGTCTGTCCTTCCATAAACTTGTGTCTTGTCTTCTCCCAGTAACTTCTTCTGCTCCCAAACAAGATATAAAGCTGGCAACTAACTTAAACGAGGAATGTTCAGCGTGGTTTTAAGGCTGCTTATGTGAATTCATCAGAAGCTTGTCAGTTTAATAGCATTTCTGGAATATAATCTCAATTTTCACTGACATTTTATTAATTTCATCTTTTTCATTCTGGATATGGAATCTGATACCAAGAAAACTCTATTCATTTAAAACTAGCTCTGAATCAGGTAGAGCTCAGAAAGATATCTGTTTTCCTGGAGAGGAAAACTATAACTTCTCAAAGTTTCCCAGGAATATAAATTCCAGCAGTGACAGATCACAAGGTCAGTATGATTAGAAAAAGGAAGTACTTACTTTATTATTGCAAGGCACCAAATGGTGTATGCTTTCACCTTGAGGACCCTAGAAAGAAAATGTTTCCAGAAAAAGAAAGTTAGAGCCCTAATGAAAGTAGAAATACTTTTCATTCCCTCAAGACACTGTTTACTGTGTTAGTATACAATCCATCAATGCAGTAAATAGAGTCAATAAATAAGGTGGTTATCTAACATACTTCAAGATTTTGTGCTAAGGGAAATATGGTTCTTTTTCTAGCACAAGACAAGATCTTTCTTTAGCCATAGACAAGGACAGTCTGAATGGATAATGTCTGTACTTGAATCCTTATAATGAAATTTGCAACTAGTCAGCCATTGGAAATCCTTCTAAATTTATCAGTGCTGGGCTGTAAATTACATGAGCCTGAAAATTTTTGACTTTTAGAATTCACAAGTAACTTTTCAAGCCATGCAAAAAGGTAATATTCATTCCTTTTTCAAGGAAAATGTTCAGTTCCCTCTGCTTGAACAATTATGAGTACTAACTCTCTAAACCAAAGTGATAAAAAGTATCTCAATTGAGGAATTCTAATACTAATGTAGAATATGTTGATATGTCAGCTCTTGTTAACCTCTCTATTATTGCCTCTGATCTATTGCAATCATTTTCCTGCAATAAATAAGCATCTTAGACTTCAATTTTCCCGCAGGAAAAAAAATTGCTTTTTTTAAATGGAGATAATCTCAGCTTAAAAATACTTAAAATACTTAGGATTTTCCTTGTTTTATTTGGCCATGGGCAATCTCTATGGAAGTTTACCTTGACTATTTGCATGGGAATGAAAACTGGGGCATCTTATCATACAGAAATCATACCCTGAGAAACTACTTCATGCTTGCCTCTTGAATAAAGCTGAAAAGTACTGTTCTTCCTCCTCCTATGGCAATTTCAGAAGAGTTCCTGACATCCAAACAGCTGTCCAGCTGCCAGAGGATGCCACAGAGCAGGGCAGAATCATTTAAAGCTCACTAGCTCTAGCCCAAGTTTCAGTTATCTTAGAAAACATTTGACATACTGTCACAGGCTATGCTATGGTCTCCTTCACTGCGTGTTTGATACATTTTAATTTGTAAATGGACAATTTTAACACTACTTTCAGTTTATTATTTCTCTAAAAAGCATGTAATTGATAATGCTGGAATGTGTGGGATGTTAACAACATGCTTGTTATTTTGTCATTATCTTCCCCATCCAATATGTTTGAGAATGATAACAAATTTCTATAAAAGCTCTTACATAGTATGGAGTTTCCTGGGAAGTTGGTAAGGCTAAAGCTTACAGAAACTTACAGCTTCTTCAAAGATGAATAGTAAAACAGTTATTTTGAAGTTTGGTTGTACTGTCTGCCTTTCTTATCTCTCACAGTGGAAAAAGCCCCTGACACTCTATGGGGATTCTCTTCAAAGAAAGTGGAACATGATCCACACATGAAATTGTAGCCTTCATTGAATTATTAAAAGTCTTCTGCTTTCTGGCAGCAGGGTCAGAAATCTTCAGTCCTACTCCATATTTTACCTTTCTAGGCTTTCTGTCTCTTACTACAAAATCTGCAGCTGACAAAATTCAGTGTAGTATCTGAAAGGACTCCTTAGCACTGTTATTGTTTTCTTTGATTGATTTGGAGATGTTGTAAAAGAAGAAACAGGGACAAAATTTAAAAAATTACTAAAACAAAGTCAAAGGTGGCAATTTGAAATGAGAAACTCCTTGACTCTTTTCCAAACACCTTTCAGTGTTTCCATCTTCCCTCTATAGTTTCCCACTCTGCAGAAGCTATACATTTGTTTAGGATCAAGAAAATGGTGTCCATTATTTCATGGGAACTAGTTTCTGTGCATTAGAGATAGAAGGAATTCACTTGCACCACAAGGATCTCTTCTACAACACTGCAGAGCAAGAACTGTAGAAAACATTCTGCCTGTGGTTTGCCTACTTCTGGAAGGTCAGCTCTGTTTAAAAAGAATATACAGCATGATGAAATTAGACCCATACCAACCTTATAATTAGGAATGTTGCTCGGGAGGGGAACTTCTGAATCACTGGAAATGCTATAGTCAGTCAACCAGGTCACATAAACTCTTCCAAAAGCTGATTGAGTTCTGTTTTAATCTAGCTTTTCTTTGTAGTTTTTCATTCCTGCTGAAAGGCTGTGCTGGGGCCTTCCTGCTTTCATGGCTAGAGGGACGATCCTCTATCACAGCTGACTTCTTATGTGTTGTTTTGAAACTTATTGGTAGTTGATCCAGCTTGTTTTTATGCTAATATTTTCTTTTTTTTTCATGGCTTCTTTTCCTTCATTTTTTTTCTCTTTTCCCCCTGCTGCCTAACTGTTTTATAGACAGTGTACCTCTCAGTCATCAAGCTGTTGGGCAAAATGAGTCATCTCTCAGGCAAAATGTGTGCTGCTCCATAGGGAATGTGCTGTGCATTTCCCTTCTCTGTTCAAACTGGGGAGCCAGTTGCAGTATGTCTTCCCTCCACCTCTCATCTGGGGTGCCTTCCCATGGGAACTGGGACACAAGGGAGAAAGAGGGCAGCAAGGCCTAATGTGGCCCTGTCCTCATGTGGAACTGGGACCTTAAAAGGGATCTATAAAGGGAAAGACCTTACAAGCTAAAGCCACATGAAGCATGCTTTGAGGTCCTGCAGTACAGCTACAACTTGATTTTCTTTGAGCAGCTTGAATGATAAGAGGTTGGTGAAACTGATATATAGCACCTGCTTGATCTGGAGTTCATGTTCTTCAGACACAGAATGGATCAGCTAGATCTCACTAGTGCTTTGTAAGTGATTTTAACAATTTTTTGCATTTCTCCAAAAATCTTGCCTAATAGAATCCTCCTCTACAATCTGACTCTTTCACATCTGGATTATATTGGTAGTTCATCACTGTTCAGGAGTCTCCATCCATCTCAGGTTTTCTCCTTCTTTGGTTCTTACCAACAGATATATTTATAGCAAGAATGCTTGACCTACATGTAACCTTGTGCTTGGTACAAATGACATTTTCATCCTGTATGTCTCACTCCAGCTTTTAACGTACTTCAGCTTTTTTCCACTGATCTTCCTCTGTATTGGAACCCTTATGTTCTGAGACAACAACAAATTTTAATGCTGCAAACACATTTTTGCACCATATCCATTAAAAAAAATAGGAATCAAACTTATTCTAAGAAAAAGTAATGAGATATTACCTGCTAATTACCCTTCATGTCCAGGCTTCTAATTTTGCTGTAATCTCCCCTTTAGCCAGTTATTCTCCTAATTTATAATCTAATATTATATTAATCTCTAGTTTCTGACTTAATGACTTCTCTCTGATGCCACATCATTAAGTATTTTTACCAATGTCCACGTAGATTGAATCAGCTGCCTCTCCTTGGTCTTAATAATTATTTACTTTCATGTTTAGACTTGCTTGTTCTGCTTTTAATAAAACTATGTAGCATTTCTTTCCACTTCCTTCCATGTCTTTAATTATTCTTTCCATCAAAGTTTGCTCTAAAAAATTGTGTACAACTGTGGTCAGACTAATGATCCTCTCCTATGTTTCTCTCTCTTTGCTGTCCTCTGGCTGTATGACCTCTTGGAAAATTTGACAATGAATTCTGTGGAGCAGACCTGCAACTTCAGAAGCTATTTCTTTCTGAGGCTTGGAAGTAACCCAGAATTTTGGCATCAAAACAGCACTTGTTTATTTCTGGTCAAAAAAAGATGCCACATCAGATCACTAAGTTTTATCTTCTTGGATGTTGTGTTGGAAGTGATAATATGTTGAGTGTTTCTCTTCCCTTCCCTGAATTTTTTGAGAATGCTTTGCATTAGCTCCTAAGTATTTTCAGAGTGTTCTCCAGCACTTTGTTGAGGGGATAGAGAGGAGGAAAATGTAATAAACAGGATTTTTTGGGGTGTTGGTGGGTTGGGGGAAACGTGTTCTTTGCCTGCTATCAATTATGGCACAAATCACAAACATATAAAAATAAGAAGAAACAATCAGTCAACTTCCTTGGTAGATTTTTGCTAAATATATTTTGGTTCACTATATATTCAAATTATTTTCAAGGTAACTGTATCCTGATTTTTAATGCAAAGCCAACTAAGAAAAGGAGAAAAAATAAGGGCATGATTTTTTTCTTAAATCACAGCTAAAGCAAGCTTGAGAGACTGGTCATTGTTTGAGATGGAGGGAACAGGAGGAAGAAAGGCTACCTGATCAGTTTGGGAACAAAAGCTTTTACCTGGTCTCAATCTGTCATGCTCTGGCTTGGGACGTTGAAGACTTTATGGAATGGCAAAGATTTCCCAGGATAAGAAAATTTTTTGGTCTGTTCCAGTTATCTTATTTGCACACCTATCCAAGCTTCATAATTAACACTGAGTTAATTTTGAGGCTACGTCTCTGTGTTTTACATCTATTACCTAAGATCAAATGCTGGTTTTGGTCGAGGTTGAGTTAATTTTCTTCACAGTAGACAGTGTGGGGCTGTGCTTTGGATTTGTGCTGGAACCAGTGTTGGTAGTTCAGGGATGTTTTTGTTGCAGCTGAACAGTGCTTACACAGAGTCAAGGCCTTTTCTGCTTCTCACCCCACCCAGCAGTGAGAAGGGTGGGGATGCACAAAAGGTTGGAAGGGGATGCAGCTGGGACAGCTGACCCCAGGGGTATCCCCTTCCATATGGCATCATGCTTGGCAATAGGGCTGTGGGGGGAAGGTTGTCAGGAGACCACTGCTCAGGGACTGGGTGCACATGGGTTGGTGGTGAGCAGTTGTTTTCATTTGCATCACTTGTCTGTCTTGGGTTTTATTTCTTTCTCTTTTTTATTTTTTTTTTGGTGACAATTTGAATTATTTTAAAAAATTTTATTTTAATTATTAAACTGTTCTTATCATAATCCATGATAAAACCCTTAATAACCCTTCCAATTCCCTTCCCCCATCACACTGGGGGTCCAGCTGTATGGTGCTCAGCTGCCAGCTGAGGTTAGAACATGTCAGCCCTTGGCACAGTCCAGAGGGACCTGTGAAGACACAGGGGAAAAAAGAAGCAATCTCTACCCAAAGACCTCAGGAATGATTGAGGGAAGATTTCTTGAGTAAAGTCTTTAAATTAAGTTTTTAGATAGATACACACACACACATATATATTGGTGTGGTGCATAAATTATCACAAAGACTTTCTTTCTGCATAAGGGCAGGTTTTAATTTACATCAATAACACTCAGTCAAAAAACTCAGCCAAAAAGGAGCTTATGTGGGGTTCTGAGCCATGGCTGGGGTGTGAGGAGCCCCAGGAGCTGGGCAGGGACAGTCAGGCTTGTTCTGCCCTCAGGGCTGTGAGGGACGTTGAGCCTGCGTGTCTGACCATCCTAGGTATGCTTATCTGATTAGAACATTCAGACAGATACTGTATATATGAAATATAAAGTAAAATTGGGTCAATTCAGTCCTATAAATTTAATTTATGTAGTTTAGCCATCAGAATTTGGTGTAGTTTCCTGACCTCAGAGTGATATAGCACTAAGACTCATCTAAGTTCAGAAACTCCCATGCAAAGACTCTGATCTGTGGTAAAAGCTATTAACAATTTAAATGAAATATAATCAGGATTTGGACAAAATGTCATGGAAGTATCAGTGAGACAGAAGCTCCAATTACAGAAGTCTGTATTTAATGTTGTAAGGGACTTAGAAATATGTTATTCTAAAGCTGAACATAAGAGCCATATAGTTCAAACAAAATTATTTTCCTAGCTTATAAGGATTCCAAATTTCATGAAATTCAGACCTATCTTATTATAGTGTTTGATCTTTCAAGAAAAAAGTTAAGAGAATGAGAATTCTTTTGCTTCCTCTTCTTGATACACTTTATCTGCTTGGCTTTGTGTTAAAACTGTGACATTCAATTAGGTACTGAAAATGTAGTCATTGATTTGACACAGAAAAAAAAAAATATGAACAATTTCCCAGAGAAATACAATTTCTGCAGGATTTCAAGTCCCCACTTAATACTATAAAGCAGTCTTTTTTCTTTTGTCCCTCTCCTGCAAAGATTTTGATAGGGAAATTCCCATATTAATACCTATAAATATAGGTATTAAACTGAGCCAGAGGAGGGAGCCTCTAATTGTTCTATGAACACAATGAAAACCTGTTGATAATTACAGCAAAGTGAGAAACTTTTCAACTGAAGAAAAAAGCAAGCAATCAGAAGCCTCTGTTGATTCCTATAGCTTTTAATGAAAAAGCCCTCCATCTGAGCACATTTATTGCAGTTATCTTTCGGGGTGACTCAGTGCCATTTCTCAGTGAAATCCAATCCATGAAATACTTGCAGCTGCTGCTCCAAATGCTGCCTGTACTGCCAAAAACTCTTCCTGTCTTCAGACCCGGGCCTCCCTCCTTCCCCTGTCACAGCAGAGTAGTGCTGGTTCTTTTCTACTCAGGTTTTCCTTTTCCTTTTCCTTTTCCTTTTCCTTTTCCTTTTCCTTTTCCTTTTCCTTTTCCTTTTCCTTTTCCTTTTCCTTTTCCTTTTCCTTTTCCTTTTCCTTTTCCTTTTCCTTTTCCTTTTCCTTTTCCTTTTCCTTTTCCTTTTCCTTTTCCTTTTCCTTTTCCTTTTCCTTTTCCTTTTCCTTTTCCTTTTCCTTTTCCTTTTCCTTTTCCTTTTCCTTTTCCTTTTCCTTTTCCTTTTCCTTTTCCTTTTCCTTTTCCTTTTCCTTTTCCTTTTCCTTTTCCTTTTCCTTTTCCTTTTCCTTTTCCTTTTCCTTTTCNCTTTCCCTTTTCCCTTTTCCCTTCCCTTTTCCCTTTTCCCTTTTCCCTTTCCTTTTCCCTTTCCTTTCCTGCCCTTTCCTTTCACGCCCTTTTCCTTCTTCCAGTCCTGTCCTGATCACAGCCCCAGTTGCTGGCTGTATAGGGCAGCAGGTTGGGGTGGGGAGCCTGGCAATGGGGGCTGTTCAAGGGACAGCAGTGAGGTGGAGGCAGTGTTTTTATCAGCCCAGGTAAACATGGATGGGAGCAATCCACAGGAGGATTGTGGCCGTGTAGGTCAGTTCACTCTGCTTTGAGGAGTGTACTCTTCACATCCTGACAATGATCCAATCTATAGCTGATGAGCAGTCACTGCAGCTGTTGATTCCTCTTTGAGGCTTTACCCAGTCTCCCTACGTGCTGAAAAAAATAGTATTTGAGCAAAATGTTACTTAAAATTACAAACATTGGAGTAATTCAAAATGTGTGTATACTTTCTGCCTACTGTAACATTCTGAATCTTCAAATTGCTACATCTATACAAGCCTACATTGTGCTTCTTTCTTCTTCAGCTTCCTGAGTCTGGGTACAAAAAACAATATAAAATACAAAAGTCGGAAAAGTCTGAAATCAGATTGCCTGCAGGTTTGAAATTATCTCTGCATATGGTTTGCAGTGGTTAAATGCTCAAAACCCCTCTATTTCTTGTTCTTTTAAACAAACCACTCATAATTATCTGACCATATATAAGCATGATTCACTGAGCAGCAAATGAACAGAAGCCTTCTACACACTGGCTAAAAGGATTCCTTCAGTCCTTCCTCACCACCACATGAATGACTTCCAGCAAGAATGAGCAATTACAGATTAAGCTAAAGAGTTGACACCTAGATTCCAAGCTGTAAAAACTGTTATTAAGGGATTGGCGTTGAAGGGGGATTATAATCTTTACCAGTGAAGTCAGTTTTTTGCTCTACTGTTCCCACACTGATGAGCTGTTTTAATAGCAATTTGTATTTGATTACTGCCTGTGGGTATAGTCAAAGCCTTAGCACACAGTGAAAATTTTGTGCAAAGATTCCCTCCATCTGCTCCTGAACACTTTCCATTTTCTATTTGACAGGAAATATTTTCCAGAGTTTCTTCTTGCATGTGAGAGACACATGATACAAAAAGCTGCTCCCAAAACTTCCAGAGGAAGTATTCATTTAACACTTGTTCATTTTGAGATTACAGGTGCCTGTTTAAGTTCCACCACATGGGGCTTTAGTTTCCTTTACTTTATTTGTTTTAAGGGGTACATCCAAGATGTAATGTTCAAATCCAGATCTTGGATCTTTCCAGAAATTGCAGCTCAATATTTTGATTTTTTCCATTGCTAAAACAAAATATTGCTTTCCTGAGTAACATGTGAACAAGCACACTAATGATTAGATATCAAATTAATAGCTTCAAAAGTATGCAGTACAACTAAGTGGTAGTTTTACTTCATTATAATTTTTTTTCTTTTCTTTCATTTTTAGCATTATATCTCAAATAATCAGGTATGAACTGGTTCTCAAATGCAAATCTCTTCTAGCTGCTGTAGATAATCAAGCTTCAGATAAAAATCATGGCACTTCTCATTTTTATCCTCTGAATCTGTCATCTGATCTTCATATACTTAAAATTCAAAATTCAGCTCCTTCCAAAGGTCCAGTTAGATGTTCTCAGTCTGTTACAAGCCTTTCACTGTAGGTTGATCATGACCATTTTGCTTAGCTGGTGGCAAATATCAGTTAGTGCAAGCTTTCCCCTAGATGATATGACTCTTGAATGTAAATAAAAAAAAAATAAAAATTAGGTATTAAAATTTACCCCTTTCCTCTTCTGAAAATACTGTATGAACATGTTTGTGTCACACAAGCCTGAACTGCCACTGTCTGTTTCTCAAAACTCACTAGAGTGATCTCAGCATGCTGTACTGCAGACAAAGCTTTTCAGCGTTCAGTTCTCACTGAAGTGTTTTCCTTCCTTGGCTCTCAGCCACAGATTAATAGTCTGTAAGCAAACTTGCTCTTGAAAATGTCAAATTTAATTGAAAAAGGAAATCAGAAAATAAAAAGTTGTCTGGCATGGCTCCTCTGGGTCCCACTCTTAACAGCTTTGCAGGTTTCTCTGTTTCATTGACCAGCTCATTGTTGGAAGGCGAGGCCCTCGCTGTCCCCACTGCAGCTTCTACCTGGGGCACATCCAGCCATGGTGACACAGCTAGGTTCACTTCTGGCTCACAGCCTGCACAGAGCAATAACAGGCCTTCTGTCACCTCCTTCCCCTCCCTGCTTTGCTAATAAGATGAAGAAAAGCAATAGCATGAGCTGTCACATGGCTGAGGACAATGGGCTGCTATCTGCACCTTGTTATTTCTAGGCCCACCACTGTGCATCCCAAGGGGGGCTGGAATGGAAGGTGCAGAGCTCTGAAAGGAGACCGTGGATAAGTGGGCCAAAAGTTTTCCTAATAAAGCAGGAAGCATTTGGTTTAGAGCCTCTGGTTTGCTGTGCTTTGTGTGTATCAAAGGGAATTGTGAAAGGGCTGGATTTCTGTCATGGCACGCTAGGAATCTGAGAAAGTGATGACCCCAGCTCACCACATAACTCTAGAACTGAGAGCTGGGATGTGCCAGTCCCTCTGGTTTACAGAATTGCCTGCCTGGTCAGTTTTAATGTGTGCCTCTGAAACTGGTAGGAATGTCTAAACCACAAACCTACTCTTGTGTGAATTTACTGAAAAGCAGAGCACTGAGGTTTTGGCCCAATTTCATGCTGAGAAAAAACTGTTGAAGCAAAGCATTCTGCCTAGGAAGCAGCTGTTTATAGCTGTTGTGGATGTGCACCAGTCCCAAGTTCTGTTTGATAGATAGCACATGCCCTCAGTTTTCAAAGCTTTCCAATGCTTTTCTTTGGTTTAGAGTCCAGCAGACTAAAGAATTCTTGTATCGGACAGGAAGAAACTTTGTGGTTATAGGAACTTGGTGTTATGGAAATAGTATCGGGACAGGAGAGTGTCACCCAGCCCTGGGAGGGTCTCTTCAAGTGGGCATCCATCCTGCTGCTGTGTTTAGATGCCAGCAGAATCCAAGTGATCCCTATTTCTGGCCTACAGGTAGAAAACTATTTTGATCTAGAAAGCAGCATAGTGTTGATGATTATCCACTCAGAGGGAGGCATTTCAGTGTTGGGTTTTTGCCTGTGATATCTGAAAGAATTCTTACCATTTCTCTTCTGTGTTTTATCTTGGAGGGAGGTAAAATGTGGCAGAGAAACATCTGCAGCCAAGTTAAAAACCAGAGTTCTCAGTCCAGTGCAGGTGTGCAGTGAGTCCTCAGTATTCATGTGTCATAGACTTTTTCCTGCCTTCACACAGTGCTACAAAATTGCAGAAGACAAATTTATAGCAGGAGCCATTATTAAAACTTATCACTTGCCATTTACTGTTGAATATGTTGTGCAGTACAGATAAACTTCTAAAACACTAAGACTTGTGTATGTGGGGACTTCATTAAGAAAAGTGTTAATTTCCTTAGAATAAATTTTTAAATATATATTTTTTGCAGCTCTATAATCTGATATCTGTTCTCCATAAAGAGAGAAGAATACTTGGTACAGATAAATGAAGTCACTCTTAAGTAATGCATTCAGAGATGTAGTCTAAATTTTCCTTATGGTTTCCATGGTTTGGCTCTGTTCCAGACACTGCTCCCCAGGCAGGCCTGTGGGAGAGTGAAAGGCTGGATTTGTGCTGAGAACCAAAACTGAAGAGGTAGGGAGTCCTCAGCAAGTAGCCTTAGGGCTTTTGCAGTGTTGTCTATAGAAAGGAGATGTGCCTTAACAGGGAACAGGGGTTGTAGGATATTTTTGGTGGATGGAAGAGTGCCACAATATAAATAAGGTACTCACCCATGTTCTGTACTCTCCAGCTGTGTGATGGGGGCTAGGCTGCTCCCCT
The DNA here is from genome assembly GCA_013397555.1 of Urocynchramus pylzowi. NCBI lineage: Eukaryota > Metazoa > Chordata > Aves > Passeriformes > Fringillidae > Urocynchramus > Urocynchramus pylzowi. The sequence goes on from VZRH01002477.1 coordinate 1,535,915, forward strand.
CAAAATACCTTCTTCCTTTAGGACTGAGGGCTGTGCTGATTAGTGAGTAGAATAAGAGTGGGGGATAGTGAAGGTCTCTTCACAACTCTTGATTTACCTTGGGCTAATTGCCTCACCTTCCTTATTCCCAAATTTCCTAAGCTGTAAATTGTGAACAATCATATCTGTGGCTTTACAAAGTCCTTCCACCAAGTTAAGCAATAAAAACTGAATATATCCATGAGACTAGTCTAGGACTGCCATCCTGTAGAGGGATCGTGTTTTCCCCAAGCATGCCAAACAGCTGCAGCAGTAATGGATTGCTTTTCTTTGCTCATTTCCATGTCTAACATTTCTTCAAGAAGAAGTAGGTCTGCAATGTTCACTTCTGTTTAGCTCTGAATGTTATAGCTTCTGTATTGTGTGTTAAATTTTTATGAATTTTATATTGTATGTATGTAGGTGTTGTTTGGTCTCCTCTCTGACTCAAGGGTGGTACTGCTGAGTGTTGCTGGGAAAATCAGGCATCAGGCTTCTGCTTTTTACTTTTGTCACAACTGTTTAAGGCAATTGATCTCTGGGTTTCTTCTGTGAGAACATGAATCAGACTGCACCAACACCACTTTTATACAACACGTTTTCATAGCTGGAGAGAACCTGGTGCAGACTCCCAGGCAGTCTTCATTCATGGAAAGCTTTGCATTTTCAATCACTTCTAAGAAACTCTGTATTACCATCAAAGCAAACAATTCAGCCAGCATTCAGCCTTAGTCTCATCATACTGGGGGGCAGCTTGAGTTTACATTAACAAAATTAGGATCACTTTTACAGGGGTTTGTTGGAAAGGGTGGGAATACTATCTTCAGTAAAATAATGATCCATCTCAAAGTAGAACTAGATAGAAGCTGGAAAACAGCAAACAAATGCTACTAAGACAAGTAAACCCAGGCTCCTGAAGAATACGATGTATTTTCACAGTTACACTGAAGGGAATTTAGTGCCTACAGATAATTTTCAGTTTGAATTATTTCATATAGGCCATGAGAACATTCTTCAGACATTTATAGAAAAAAACCAGTATGCAATCTCTTCACAGATTGGGGGAATAACTGAATAAAATTAATTTACATGACCTAACTCAAAAACTCTTTAAAGATTAAGTATCCTAAAATTAATTTGCAGTCCAGCTCAACATTGAGTTTGTAAAGAATCTGTGATTGATTCTAAATGGAAGAAAGTTACCTGAATGGAAGAATTCTAAATGGAAGAATTACCTGAAAGCAGTAATTGTTTCCTAATGAATGAGGAATGCAGCTGACTGAGACAGGGGGGATCTCCCTAGTGTTAACCAGGTGACAGCTGTAGAAACAGATGCAGTTTCAAGGTGTCATTTCAAGAGATAATATGGTTATGAGTTAAGGCAACATTTTGTGGTCAGCAAGTGCACTGATACATCTGTAAGTTTGGGATTGTGGGACAGTGTGAAATCAACCTCTGAAGAAGCAAGGCTGAGTCATTAGATGTTGCTGCAGATATGAGTTGTAAGGGGCATTTTAGTTTGAGCCCTCTCAATTATCAAGCAAAAATCTCCTAAGAGATCAGTGTTTCCTTCAAGTTGCAATTAATATTGGTTTTTATCTGTATGTAGGACACAGAAGGAAATGAAATCTCTTTCAAAATTGCTGGTTACAGTAATAGCTACTTTCTTTATTAATTTTTGGAGAAATAACGAATTAACTTGTCTTGCAACTCTTTAATAAGGAAGTACAAGCTGTCTTTGAAGTACTAGCAGCCCTGTTGTTCCTGTGTTATTCGGGCACATGTAATTATCTCTCTCCAAGACTTTAAGCCTTTGTTTATCAAGCAAATCCACAAGTAAGTCAAAGTACAACTCTAAAACTGAATCAGCCTTGTCTGCAATGCAGGAAATAGAATTCTGGTGCTATTTTATGGCACATGGGGCTATCCAAAATCAATCTTCATCCAAATCAGATAACTTTTACCAGTAGATCAACAGAAATTATGGAGAAAGGTAAATATGCATGACAGTGGAGGAAAGAAGTCCCAGATTTCAAATCTAATGTGCTTCTGCTGTAAGAGGTTCCAGTCTGAAAAAGAAGTTTGCTGGAAGAACTGAATGAAAACAAATCTACCACATTGCTCTATAACCCAAATGAAAACAGTATTTACAAATCTTCAGGTATTCATAGGAGAGAAAGTGTTCTTCCTACTAAAGTGGAATATTGAAAGTAAACAGGGATGAATTATGTTCCTCAAGAAATATCTGAATCCTTGTCTACATGGAATGGTTTTGCCTCTTAAAAAAAAAAAATTACATTTATCTCATTTTTTTCTGGTGATGACATTAGTAGATTTAAAGAGTCTGTCCACTTTGTTTACATTGGGTTAGTTCCTAAAGAGTAAGAGAGAGATCCATAGAGTCCTAGACTTTCTCAAAATACTTGCATACCATTCTGGCTGCTACATCCATCCAGTTTTGCATTCTGGGACATCTTCCGTTCTTGGTTTTCTTCCAGAGTCTGCTGTATCCATCAATCTCATGGTCAATTAAAAGATTCTTTGATTCCTCTGATACCATCTCATTGTGCATGTAGTTTCAATGATTTCACCACTGATTTCATGTTGCTTGAAGGCACCACTGACCACTGTAAATCAGACAGCTGTTACTGCAAACCGGGTAAGCGGGCACACGCTTGTAGCGTGGGTGATGGTCCTTCTAACAAAGTATCCTTTCCCAGCATTCCAAAAGGTTCTCATGCATTCTTTCTTCTTCTGGTCAAGTAATATGGATGATGAACACAGGGCACAGGACTGCCTGCAAAATGGCAGTAAGCAGAAGGGGCTGTGGAGCAGCAGCATCTGGAAGGGCCTTTGGCTGAGAGCAGGTCACCCGTGAGTGTCTGTAGCACAAGGCTAGTTCAGGTTCCATTTCAGCAGAGGGGGTTCTCTGTCATCACCCAATTGTTGCTCCTGGGAACTATTTGCTGCTTTCAGACCAGTTTAGTGATTTTTAAGTGTGAGGGCTGTAGTCACTGGTGATAATGCTATTTAAAACAATGTCCCTCATTGTTATAACACCAATTTCTACAAAGGAGATGAAATGACAGATTTGCAGGACTGTGATTCCAGTGAAACACAGAGGTCACTGATGGGACCTGGTTACAAACCCTCCAATGTATTTAAGTGCTTAACTCCCACTGAAGTTTTCTGCATATTTGTTCTTATGAAATTCCAGAGCATAATCTAAAATTAAACTTCTGATTTTGTCTGTAGGGGAAGTTAATTAGCAAATCTCAACTTGCCCACCAATATCACTTTCATTTGGCGTTAAGAGCAAGTTTAGCACTCGAGTCTCTTTTTTTTTCATAGCAAACAGTCTCTGCTTATTATCATATTAAAGGAATGCCACTGGTTAAATCAAGCAATGAATATAAATAGCTGTATTACTGCCATCAGACATCAGTGTTTATTTAGTGGATGTGAATCATGCGTGCCTCTTTGATCTGGCTTTGACTAAGCCAGTGCTGTTTTCATACAAAAAAGGTTATTTGCAAACAATTCAAGAGTATGTATATATTAAACATGGTACTAATCAGTATGGAAGGGTCTTTGCTACTTTGACAACCCTGTATGCTGCCCCAGTGTCTTTAAGTGTTTTGAATTTCTCTGTGAGTACCTGGGTCCCTGAGGACACTTAGAGCTCTTTTCTTTGGACTAGAGAAGACCAAGATTGAAATCTGGGCCCCACTGAAATCAGTGGCCATATCACTCTCAGGTCCCTGTGAAGGGCACACATATCTGGCAGCAGGGAAGACAAAAATAATCAAGGACAATACTGATTTGTTTGTGGACTGGTTTGGTTACAGTGCATGCAGGAGAGTATTTGAAAGAAAAATTTGTTTGTGCACAATCAGATAAGCAGATAGACTCAGACCTACTTGGGCTCATTACTTGCACTGAACTTTTTATTACTTTTTGCTAAGGCAAAGATCCCGTGTTGAATTTTAAAGCTGAACCCACATGCCTTCCCTTCAACAAACTATATGCAGACTACTGTGTGCATTGGAAAAGCAAATGATAACCCATAGGTACTGCCAAAGTAGTGTTATCACAGTCATTGTGATAAACAACTTAGAATGTGACTCATTCTGATGCCAAACATTAACCTGGGCAAAATAGCTGACAGGAATAGTGTTTGTTCAATCATGGTCATGACTGACCTCAAATGCTCTCCACTGAGGGAACTGGGAATGACAAATAAGTGGAAAAATTGTAGAAATACCCAAACCATTAGGTGATTTCTGAGTCCAAAATGAGCATCCATCCCTCCCTCCCTTCTACTACAATGCAAGGTCATACCAAAGTTAAAAGACTAAAAGAAAAGCTGGACCTCAAGGGTTTGGGCAAATTTGGTCTTCACTGCTAAATTTGTAGCAAATTTGGATTATTTTGCATCATTTGAAATTTCTTTTTTTTGACTTGATGTCACTTTGAATGTTAATCTTCCCTGTGTTTATAGGGTGTTTGTGTTATAGGTGTTGCAGAAAAGGAGTTTTAAAACAATTTGGAATTATAACTGTACTAGGAAAGCATAATGGACCAGTAAAATATACCTTTCAGTCTTGATATTTTGTAATCAAGTAAATTACACTTTATCTAACCTAAGGAAAAGGGTGAGACATTTAGAGATAAGATGGTGATCATTTTGAACAGTGTAAAAGGAGAGTTTTGGTGTGTTCTTCTGTAAAGACCATAAGCTCTTCATGGTAATGTTATGATGTTGTCTTGGCTGACTGTGCATTATTACATCAGAAACTTTGTCAAAGAAATCCAGCCAGAAAGGAATGACCCCAGTGACACAGAGAAAAGTCCATGAAGGAACAGCAGACATACAATTATGGGGGAATGCCTTCCTTCTGGCCTCTTTGGCCTGGACTGATTTATTCTTTGAGTTGTTGGAGTGAGTCTAGAGAAGGGCAACAAAGCTGATGAAGGCTCTGGAGCACATGTGCTGTGAACAGAGGCTTAGGGAGCTGGGAGTATTTAGCCTGGAGAAAAGGAGGCTCAGGGGGGCCTTATCACTCTCTACAGCCACCTGAAAGGAGGGTGTAACCTGGTGGGGGTCAGTCTCTTCTTAGGAAGTGACAGGACAAGAGGAAATGGCCTCAAGATGTGCCAGGGGAGGTTCAGATTGGATATTAGGAAGAATTTCTTCACTGAAAGGATGGTCAGACATTGGAATGGGCTGTCCAGGGAGGTGGTGGAGTTGCCATCCTGAACACCTGGAGGTGTTCAAGAAACAGCTGGATGTGGCACTTAGTGCTATGGTTTAGTGGACAAAGTCAATGGCTAGACTTGGTCTCGGAGGATTTTTCCAACCAAAATGATTCAGTGATTCTTGTCCAGAAAGGAGAAATACCAAGGCTTGAGGCAAATAGAGTGACCAGATCTCACTTATTTTAAGGGATGTTCTTGATTTCATTGACTGTTATATGAGTAAGTGGAAGGTGGATCAGTCAACCTTTTGTTTTATTGACCCAATCAAAGCAATGTAAGTGTTGATTGAAGCTGTTTTTCTCTGCACAGTTCAGCTTGAAGAAATGCAATATTTTAACACAAACTTAGCCAAAGCTTTAAGGTATGCATGGAACTGCATGCCTTAAATGGAAATCATGGCTGTGACTTCATGGTGGGAATTTAGCCCGTTTATATGTATATATATAACTTTACCTCAGGTTTCTGCTTCTTGCACGTTTACCTAGCTAAAAAAAGGCATGCATTTCTTAAAAATTAATGAATTAATAGATATATAGTTTGTTATCTGTGTTAGTGAACTGTTTCACTGACTCTTGAGATTACAGTGTCCCAAACTGTGTAAATACCTCCTCACCCTGATAAGTAGTCTACTGCTGTGCCTTGCAACTGGGTGTGCAGGCAGACTTTCCTGTACTATATTTGAGAAGGAGGTTCTACAGAGTCATCTGTTTCTCCAGAATTTTTGACATCAATTTATATATCTACAGTTTGTTCACTGAGTCAAAAGCTTTTTCTGATGAATAAAAATATATTCAGTGGAAAAATATTATGGTGGATTCCTTCCACAGCTTCCCACCATGGTAAAGAATTTCAGATTACTGTCCTAATGGACAGTTTAACAAGTGAAACTGTTACAAAAGGCACCTGAAGTAATACCCTCTTTCCTACATTAGTCTCAATGAACAAACTGGTGATATTGTGAAAGATATCTTCAACCTTTGCCCCCAGCACTGCTGACAACCCTTCCATGTGCTTTGGCAGCAGCTCCAGCAGGATCTCACCTCAGAGGAACTGTAGGGTATGTGATGCAATGAGAGCACATTTGTACGTGGGCAATGAGCCTGCTCACCTTGCCCCAATTCAGGTGCAGAGCCAAGTATTCTATAACATCATTAAACAAACAGCAGAAACTGTTGGGCACACAGAGAAATATTTGCTAAATTACAGAATCTTATCAGAGGGAATGTGTTCTTGCTGTTTGTTGGTGGGACTTTCCAGGAACTGGGGATACAAAGGGTCAGAAATTCCTGGCAGCTTCAGTGCAGCTGAGTGCACCCTCAGTGTCTATTTGAAACCACAGATCACATGCTCTCTTGCTCTCTCTCTCCATTCTGTTTAATTTCTCTATCAACTCTGAGCTGTGGAAAAGATACATAAATTTCATTTTGATTTCATTTTGATGCCTAACGTTTTTTGGCAATGTTTTTTAAAAAAAATATACGTGATGCCTTGTCTCATGATGGCCAGTAGAAGTCATCCTGATCCTGTTGAAAATTAGATCCTCTTTACAAAACTTTTCCAATCCTCTCAAGAGGACCTGATTATTTAGGTGGGAATATAGATAATATTATATAGATATCTATATATAGATATATATGATATCTATATCTATATGATATCTATAATATAGATATACCAGGGCCCAGCTCTACAATATACCACGTGTAAGGAAATAGTTATCTCTAATAGTGTCTTTGAATCTACAGACAGAAATCCCTTCAGGAATTAACAACTGAGTTTGACAATTTTTTTAGTAGAATTAGCCTAGATTTCTAACATGAGAATACTCAGTAGATTTTGAACTGGCTAGCCACTTTGAATGGAGAAGTGTAGAAATTCTAAGATTATTAGAGTCCCAATGAGTCTTATTGATAACCCTTCAGGAGAAAAGATTGCAATACGAGTCCAAAAGTATTCTGCACCCAAGAATCCATCTGTATGGAGGATTTGAGGAGTACTCAGGCAAACTCTGAAGGCAAATATTAGACACAATAAACTCCTGTCAGGAGCATCTGCACCATAGGAAGCTAAACTCAACCTTTTGTGCTGCTTGTAGAGTTCCATGTCATTACACACATGACATGTAAATATGATAGGAAGCTTGTGTGTCACTTATGTGTTATGTCTCCTCATTACCAGAGCATTTCATTTCCTGGTAAGTGAACTGCTTGGTTAAAGAAGAGTCTAAAAAACTGTATTTCAAGCTGAGCACACACAACAATCATTAAATTGGCACTCAGGTCCCATCCCATCAGACATTTCTAAGTCTATGGGTCTCTACACACATGCATAGTTCTGCCTTGCCATTTTTTATTGAATGATTACAATCTATCCAGGCCCTGTCTAAGGAGTCTATTGAGCCATGTAAGTTTCAGATAACATAATAATGTCATATTTTATTTGGATATCTGAATATGGAATCAATCAGTGTTGTGCAGGGTAGCTCTGTAATTAGGGTTTCTATCACTAAAACATTCGGCTCTGTTATTGCATTAATTCTCCTTTATAGCCAGTGTTTTCATTATTTGTTTCTGAGTGCTTTAGATACCATTTTCAAGAAAAAAATTAATGAAAATGTCTTGTTGTATTTAGGTATTAAATAAAAAACCCAAAAAACAGAGAAAGATTTCTCACTTAATTATTTTTTTAAAGGTGCATCTTTCCTCTTTTAGTTTGCTATTGCAAGTTAAGTTCTTTGTGCTTTCAGTATAAATGTGGATGTCTCTTAAATGTTTATCATGTGTTTGCTCATGGCTTCTTGATCATCTGATTTCCTTGTATCAGCCTCTCTGCTGCAGCTTGGGTCTCGTCCCAGACTGAGGAACATTCAGAAATCTCATAATGCCTGACACTAGTAATTAATCTCCTGTGATGGATATGGTTCTATGATTGTTCCTATCTGGTTTCTACTCCAGTGAAGACAGACTGGTCTTTATTTCACAAAATGATTCATATGGGAAGTAGTCTCAGTCTGCAGTTATTCAAACTTTCCTGGAATGGTTTGCTAATATTCTATGGAAGAAAGGGCTGGGATGTTGCTGACTGTAAGCAGTCTTGCTGGTACAGATTTTAGCACAATATTCTGATACAAAATTAGCCCTTTTAACTTAATTAGACATGAGCACTGCTCAAAATATGTATCTTGTTATTAAGGGATGATCTCGCTACAGCACAGACATCCCCAAAACCTGGTCTGCTCCTGCAGGAAAAGGCAGGGATCAGCTCTGTCTTTGTAACTGTGAAGCTGCCTGCCTGCCTGCCAGGGTCTTCCATTGATCTGGAACTGCCCACACCCTCCCTCACAAATACAGTCTCTAACCTGAAGAAGGCAACAATTTTCAGAGTTCTGAAGGCATGGTTATTTGCCTCAGAACAGTTTATATGTTTCAATCTTGCAGCTGGTTCTCATGGTCATGAGCTTGAGGTCCTAAAGCCCAACTCTTTGGCTGTTGCAACTGAGTGTTTAGCAGCTGTTGGGTATGTTATATAGATGCACCTGGGGTTTCTTTAACACAGGTATGAAAATATGGGTGCTGATGACAGTGATGAGAATTGTTCTGTCATGAGGTGTGAGGAGGAGAGAGATGCAGATAGAGTTGTCTCTTACCACCAACTGCTTCCTGGTTTTGTCACACAGTGCAAGTGTCTCCTGATGTTGCAATGAGTAAAAAGGGAAAAAACCCCAAACCCATCTGATATTCAGTTCTGCAGAATCATTATGGAAAATCTACAGGAAATTCCATGAATGAATGAATGAATGAATTAATTGATTGATTTGTTTACTGGCTTTATTGTTGTGAGGAATTGAGCTGTATTTTGTGGCTTGAAATGCCTACAGGTGTAAACCTACCTAGACCAGAGTCTGCATGGTGAATATTTAGTGGAAATGAAGAGTCATTCATGGAATAGAGGTTGGAGTTGAAGGGTAAAATCTGGGTTATGTACACAGCACTCTTTCTATTTTAAATAGCTGTTTTCCTTGGGAAATAAAATTCCATTTATTTCACCATGAGATATTCTGGGAGACAAGCAAGACCAAAAGAAAAAAGTAATGGGTAAAATATTTTATCTACTTCTCATTCCTTTTGTCTTCCCAATGTTTATTATCTTTTGTTCAGTTTCTTTCCCCTTGCCCATCTTTTTCTTGTCAGTCCCAGTTTGTTAATTTCCATTAGCATTTCCTTTAACTGATTTTCCCTCTTTTTTTTTTTTTTTTATTGAAGTTATACCTCAGTTGTCTCACATGGCTATGTCCTTTTCCAGGCTCTGGGCTCCCTTTCTTCCATCCTGAAAGCCCATTTCATTCTCCTCTCTCTCTCTCTCTCTACCTTGCTCTCTCATTTGCTACTTTTCCATCTTTTGATTAACATTCCAGCACTTACCTTTCATACCCTTGCTCTAACACCCCTCCAGTGCTCTTCTCCCTGATTCCTCCATTCTTTCTTTCATCTCTGATTTCTTCAGAGCAGCATGTTCTTTTTCTCTTACCTTTGCATCTAGGGAAAAAATGTTACAGGCAGATGCCAATTGGCTTAGTGGCTACTCACTCCTTCCTACTTGCCTTGAGGTTTCACACCAAGACAGACACAGGGAGCTGGGTGGTCTACCAAGAGAATCAGAGATGGGAGTAGCCCTTCCTACATGTGGACCTCATATTCAAACACAAAAGAAATTCTACACTTACTTGAAATTGTTTTGGTCAAGAACTTAGCTTTTTCATAAACTATTTACTGCAAAGTAAATTGAATTCTGTGTCCAGCATTACTCAGCTGGAATAGGAATTTAGAACCTTGTAATAAATTTCCTTCCTGAGAAACTGCCTCAAACGGGCTTTTAGTAAGAGCAGTATGATAAATTTTGGAAGTTTAGTTCTAAGTGAATAAATATGTTCCTGAGGAACAGGGAGAGGAGGGAGAAACTCATTTTCTCATGTCTCATGAAGGCACTGAAGGGAGGTAAATATCTCATGATAACCACACCCCTTGTCATACTCTATTAGTCACATCACATGCTTCCTGAGCACAACACTTCTCTATATTCCCCTGACATTTTGCACGTCTCACCAGGACAGTGACTAGTTATCATCCTCGGGGCGAACACCCGCTAAATGCAGTTCAGTGAGCCTTTACAGGAACCTCTCATTGTCTACTTACACTGTGCTAGGCTTCACAGAGGCTGTATTTGTTCCTTCCAAAGAGAAAATGCAATTGGATGTGATTAGTATGTTTTGATCTTAAAACTGTGCTATATGAGTCAAAAGGGAGCTGGAAACCTTCCTGCCTTTTACTACAAACTTTGAGGATTGCATGCTATGGTTCTGCCAGCTGGCACTTGGAGCAAGTCTGCAGGGTGGCATGAAGGTGGCCTTCTCCTAACTGCTGCTTCTTGCATGCTGTGGGCCCATAGGACATTGGTCCTGCCAGACTCCAGGAAAAGAACTTCTCAAGTGGTGCATTTGGGGATTCTAAGGTTGGAGGATAATTCCAGTTACAGGCATCCTTGTCTGCAAAAGATGATGGCAGCCTATACAACTTTGCAGTAGCTTTGTTAACCAGAAGCTACTTCAGCTCATTCATCCTGTCTCTTCTCCCTTAAAGCCACTGTAGGTAGGGGAAGCAAAGAGAATTAGACCCTGAAATCCCTTTGGTTCACTCTGTGAGCTAGCAGGATTCAGTAGCCACAGTGCCCAACTGCTTCTTTGTCCTTGAGATTTGTATATCTGGTATGACAGCACTATATCGGGATCTCGTTGCATCAGGATAAAAAAAGATATGACACAAAGTACTTTCAGAGGGAGCCTGGCCTGGAATGTCAAATAAGTGAGTTTTTGTTAATTTTTATGTAATGCCACATTATGGATGAAGATGCACAGAGACACTGGACTAGGTTAGGTGCTCAGAGCACTATGACTCTAGTCCTTCCTTCATATAAATGTGGATAAAGTACTGAAATCTTCCTCAAAAATTTCTCTTCCTCTTTGATGGGCTTGAGTTAAAAATAGTAAGTTAGAAAGGGCAACTGCTGCCTATGAGAAACATAACCAAATGCTGTTGTGGTTCAAGACCTGAACAAAAACATTATGTCCATGCATAAGCCAAATACCTTTTCCTGGAATATAGGATGCTTCCTTTTGTGTGTCAGGCTCTGGCCACTGAGTCACTTCCCGTGGGTTTGTATTGTGCAGATTAGCAGGTGCAATTCTAAGCACGTATAGAAACTTCCTTTCTTACTCTCTCTCAAGGGTTGTCCTTGGCTTCCTCTGAAGTTCAAACTTCTCTACTTCCTTACCCACACTACATTTCTCTTCATCTCTGCCTCTGCCTGTCCCTGCTATCTGTCCAGGCTTTCTTCCTGGCAGCTTCTTTAATTTCTTTCTTAGGCCAGCAGTCGTAGAGAAAATAGCCAAGCTAGTCTGTGGACTAGTAAAGCTAACTCTTCACAAGGAAGTATTTATTCTGTGTTTTTACAAATACAATATGCCTGCAAAAAATATGCCTGGTTCAGGATTCCTACTTTTCCCAAGTCTTGTGCTGCAGCTATAGACTTCATGTCTTTGTACCAGAGTAACTAGTTCAGCTGAACCATGGAGGTTTTCATCAAAATGACTAAGCAAGTAAAAGTGGCTTAGTCATGTTTTTGTCATGTGCAGTCAGTCCCCTGCTCCACTTTTGTTTTGTTCTGCTGCCTGCATGGGAGTAGCTATGTTGGGGTGTTGTTTTAACTATATTAGAATCGGTTTTTAATTTAACATTTGTGTGTACATGACTTCTCTGTCTTATGCCTGCTTTCCTTATGAATGAGTAAGGCTATCCCTTTTGAGGACACATGTTATTTTAAGGGCTGAATGTCTAATAATCTGCCAGAAAACTATGAGAACAAGGTAATACATTTGTTGAATGAAACCATGACAAATAGAAGGGAGGAACCTATTTTGAAGAATGGTGCTGGGATTTTGCTGATATTCTAGAACTACAGTGTTTAAAAGTACAATAGCAGAAGCAAATGGTTTTGGACTTTGCCAATATAATGAGCATAGGGTAGAAGCTGAGAACAATTGTGCCTGTGTTCTTCGTATTTTCCAGAGCTTGCCTCTGGCTAGGGTTGGGTGAAGGGATGAGAAAGAAGGAAGGACCTAGACTCAGAAGTGTGCTGAATGTTTGTTTGTTTTTTTCGGAGGAAAAGGAGAAGTGATTGAGATGATGGTGCTTCACACCCCAGAGGGAGTTTCGCTTCACAGATAAGCACCCTGAGTCATGAGCTGAATACGTGCCAGAGGGTTTCAATGGTAGAAGTAAATCCTATCAAAGTTTGCTGTTGTGGTTGGAGTGCTGAGTCAAAGCTCTTACTACGTGAGCTACCAGGGAGAAATGTGGCTGGTAGTAAGTCACGCAGTGGCCCATGTGGAAATTGGGAGGCAGAAATTACTCTTCACATGAACGAGGAACAGTCACAGTATGTGAAATTGTAAGCTGTTTGTTTCAATGAAGAGGTTGGGTTTGGCTTTACTCCATGTAGTTATTTGAAGGCTATTGAGAAATGCAAATCATGATTTATTTTTACTGTGCTATGTGATGAGACTCATACTTCAGAGACAGAGAGACAAGTTTCTGGACTCTGTCCAGAAATTAGCCAAAACGATAAAATAAAAGAAGCGCACAACTTATCAGTTTGTTTAATATGATTATGAAAACTTGGGGAAAAAAAAGGTAAAGGTGATTCACAAAGGACAAAAGTAGATAATTGTCCCAGGGGCTGGCTGCAGAAGGAGATACATTTTGGTCTAGTGGGGTCTTTAGCCTTTCTCATTAATTCAGTTTGTCTCTTTGGGGGTTTTCTGTTTCTGTCTTTCTGTTTCTTTTCTGTTAACTTATTTCAGTAAAACATGCTCAATGTTCATATGTTTTACTCTTAGCTGCCAGACACCTCACATCGTCTTCTGTATTCTGTCTGTGAAAAGGGTTGGCACGATTTTTGAGAGACAGCATAGAAGGTTTTTGCAGATTACTTTTAGAATATAGGTTGCTAGCTATATCCTGGTCCTTGGAAAATGCTTTTAAATTATCCTAAACCATTTATTCTGATGAAGTACAAAGAGTTGTACTTAGCTAATAAATTAAAATATTCTCTTAGTAGAAGAGGCTAACAAACATATTTATAGGATCATTCTGCTGTTTAATACCATTTCCTTCCTTTTTACTCCAAGGAACCTGAACAGTTAAGAATAAACTTGAGACAAACCGGTTTGAACACGGAATTTATAAAATCTCAAAAAATCTGTGTCTGTTGTATGATCTAATCTCCTTATTAAAGTGGGTCAGCTTTAAATAAACATATTTTAACCTTGCTGCCCTCTCACAATGCCTTCCATATTGACACACCTGCCTTTTCTTTGTGATTTCAAAGACCTTAAGCACTAATGCTAAAGACACTCCTCTTTGAAATGTGTTAGACAGAAATATTCTTGACTGAGTGTGGCAGGAAATTAAAATGGTGTGATGCCAGAAGCTGAAGAAGACTCATGTTTGCACAGCACTGGGAAATGGAGGGACTTTGCTTGCAAAACTTCCCTTTGGGATTTTCTCTCTTACTCTTTCTCAGCAAGGGCAGATGCACAGGTCTAAGTTTCAGCCCAAAACTGACTGTGAGAACAAACCACTGTTTTCAGAGTACAAACACAACTGGAGCTATCAGACCACCCCTGAACCAGCCTAGGATCCTTCACAACACAGGTACAAGGCTGGCTGCCTCTGGGACCTTGCCATTACTTGCTTATCTGTGGATATGCCCATGTTTTCCAAGAAGAATAGACAAATAGCAATATTCCATGCTTAATATTGGCATTAAACAGCTGGTTTAAAGTCTATAGGTCTGCTAAAAACGAGCACTGCAGCTTTATACCAGTTGCACGAGTGATCTTGTTTTCCTAAAGTCTTTTTTAGAAAAAGATTCCATAGTGGAGGAGTGGAGTGGCAAAAGAGAGCTTGAAGAAATTGCCCATGCAAGAGTTATGATCAGTATTGCTGGCCTTCTTCCAAAATTGTGAGTTCTTAATGTCAATTACAAAGTGCCACTAATAATCAAGCGAGGGCTCCTAAAGCCAAGGGGAAGATGGCTTATTGGTGTGTGACCCTTAATCATATCTGGGCACCTAGATTCTCATTAGGGGTGAGCTAGGAATGCTTAATAGCAAGATCATTTACTCCTGACTACTCCTGATGATCTCCTTTATTCTCTGGGAAAGGCAGTAACGAGCAGCTCAGACGCTGTGTGGGGCAGCAAGACCACGCAGTCCAGGCTGTAGGCACGCTCAGCTCACCAGTGAGCTGGAGGCTGGCTGGCACACACCACCAAATGTGCTGCATTTCTTTATCAAATCAACAATAAGTGTTCGTGTTTGTTCTGGTCTGTGTGCAAGAGCTCACGTATGCCTGCATACCTCATAACTGCCTGAGCAATTACATCCCATACTTCCCCTTTCTGTGTTGCTCTATTAAGAGTTACAACATTACAGAGCTATACAGAGATTAAGCCTATCAAAATACATACCAATATACAGCATTTCCTTTCCCACTTATGCTGGACCACCAAAGCATTAATTTCTTCCCTATCCTTTTTTCTTTGCTCTTTTTTTTTTTTTTTCTTCTTTTTTTATCCAACTTTATAGCATCTTCATCTATGCCTTTTCGCTGTCTGCTTGTGTTCTGGCACTTGACTTTGAACTCTTCTTTGTCTTATTGCAAGTTCAACAGTTAATGGTGCAGAGTTAAAAAGTCTTTTAATAAAAAAGAAACAGAAGAAAGGGGTGGACACAGGCAAGAGTAAGTACTACCTGATAAGCCTCATAGGTGTGTTGGGGTTAATACTGAAATGTCCAAAAGTCAGTCCTCATGGTTACTGTCATGGGGCCTTAGAAAACAAGGCTAGAAATATTGCTTTTACTGGTTCTAATGACATCCTATTTTTAAACACAGTCTAGAATTTGTTTAGGTCCATCTCATCCTTGCAATACTGCTGCATGTTTATTGTGCTCTTAAAATCAGTTGACATCTCATTTCTGTTCTGTCCACCTTTGTTCTTGCACCAAGAGGTCTTCTTTCAGTAGTTGTCCTTGTTAGCCATATGACTTCTCAAATTCACTCTGTGGGAATTTTCTGTAACCCTATAATTATCTCTATTTATGTAATGGAAGTCTTTTTGCATGTCCTATTTTGCTTTTGCTAACTGCTGTTTGTGCTTGCCTCTCCCTACTAACAATGGACTTTGGATTTATTTTTTTTTTTTTCTGTATGATTAGGACGTTTTTAACTCTTGCATAGTTGGAGTGAACTACTTAGCAAGTACTGAACGTGATATTTTAATCAACAATTCTTTGCAAGGCACCTCTGCATGAGTGCAATTTGAGAGCATTAACTATAACTGACCTTGCTTATGGGTAAGACTGAAATCTCAGGCTAGTTTTAAGTGATGTGAAATGATACTGTGCTTTTCTCCCTTATATCCATTAAAAATGGAGAATTTGTTGAATCTTCTTTGCCCAAATCATACCAAACTTATTTGCAATAAAAGCAACTGTTGTTACTGCAGCACTGGATGCAGCTTCAGTATATCTGAGATGACTGTACAGTGGTGCATATTTTTCCCTACCAGCTGATCTGGGGTGTTTTCAACACCAAATAGGTGAGTGGAAGGGGGAAGATGAAAAGGGTTATATATTCTTGCTGAAGTCCAGTGCTGGAGTGTGTAGAAACCAAAGAGGGGAAATACCCTAGAAAGATGAGTGTTTAGGCAGGGTAATAATAATAAAAATAATCAGATCTACATGGCTCTAAACATGACAATTCATCTTAAATATATTCTATAACATGGTCTGGGTTATTGTGATTAAATAACATTCAAAGGATCTGACAGAAATACAGCTGATGAAAACAAGCTGACATGGGGGACACTCAGTGTGGTATTTTCTCCTTTCAGATTTGAATACTAAGAATAATTAAGCTAGGTGTGAATAGCCTGGAATGTGCATTCATACTTAGCTCCAGCCAACAGGGAACTTCCAGCGTGGGAACTGAAGTGGGATTTAGGCTGTACTAGTCACCAGGAGCTGTGGCCACACTAGCTCTTACTGCTTTCTCTTTTGGACTGTTAAATCTCTGTCTACCTGAGGTGGCTCTAAAGATTTCTGTTACCTTGAGAGAGAGTTTTCACTTTGGAAAGCCAGGTCTTGGGGAGATTTTGCAGGTAGGAACAGCAGGGATAGGGCTTAGCATGGTGCTCTGTGTCAGTGACATTCAACAACATTTACATTAAATCAGTGCAGTTGACTGGAGCAAGTTTTATCAAAACAGGGTTTAATGAGCACAGTATTTTATCAACTTGTTAGAAGAAATGTTTGTAAAAAAGATGTATTTCTCTAAAGTATAGAAAGTTCCTGAAGCTTATTCTGAAGCTGCGTGGAAAACATTTTAGAGGGTTTTCTGCATCCTTGAGGCACTTTCAGTACCTTTTTGAGAAAACATATTTTTAAACTCAGTTCCACTGCTTTCTGTAGACCCGACTACAAAGTGAACATGCTTGTTTTTAAGATCTCCAAATTAGATGGTGCATGAAAACCAGTCACAGGCAGCGAACATTCCTTCTCCAAGCTGAGTGTTTCTAAGAAGCAATCAAAATGAAATGACACCAGCAAAGAGAAGAAGTTAATCAAGCTCTCATTTCATACAGATTGGGATTCTTCCTCTTATATTTTTATTCCATTTTTCCCCTGCAAGTACCTGATTAGTATAAGAGGAAGTTAAATTATTTTCCCCTGCAAAACTATGATAGAAGGCACTTTAAAGTTATTTTTGTTTTTAATGATGACAAATATTTTGCCTATATTAAAAAAGCCATCCATGCTGATTCTTAAATATAAGAGTCATCTTCTACTTCCAGTGAAGCATTAGTACCTCAAATATCTGTAGAGGTATTGGGCTAGCTGAAGAAATAGGTTTCCTATGGCAACCTGCTGAATAGTTCTTAATTACATCAATAGTCACAGATTCCTTAAAAACCCCCCCAAAACCCCAGAAGAAACAACCCAAAACTTTAACATTTGCAAATGAATGACCAGAGTTCTGAAGTTTGATTAAGGCTGAATTGCCTTGAGTTGCAGCAGAACATTAGAGAATATGCTGTGTATTATATTTTAAAAAATGCATTCATGATTTTCCTGCTATGTTGCTTTCATTTGAAATAAGAGCAAAATCCTGTGTTCCTACTTCTCATTTAGGCTAACATCCTTCTTTTTGCTAGCAAATAGAAAGCCTTCAGATATATTCTGTTGAATACAATGCTGGGAGACTGCAAATGTGATTAGGTTTAGTAATGCTATTGCTGCTACTTGTTACTGTGACAACAGAGCTACAGTGCTCTATGAATGGTAGTAAATATCCTTATTTTGACTTTTTAGAAACTTGATACCCTTGGGCTCTTTACTGGTTGTATCAGGAGTCCAGGTGAATGCTTTTTCTGTCTGAATCTTTTCCCAGTTGTGTGTCATGGTAATAAGATTTCATTGTGCAATGATATGGAGCCTTTCATCCCACTGAGTTGTGAACAAAATCTTCAAGGTATAAAGTCAGCCAGTGAGGATAGGAAGGTTCAGGAGCCCCCCTAACTCTAGAGCTAAACAGTACCATGGTCACTGTCGTGGATTGTGAAACCAATACTATTCTATTTACCATCTGTATGGCAGTTGTCTTCTGTTAAGTGGGCAGTTTTCCTTATCTCTTCCACAAGCACTCCTCCCTCCAGGCAGACATCTGCTGATAACAGGCTATTGAATGTCAATGCATGACTGATAAGAACTTTAACATCCCATTGTGAGATGCTCCGCCCAGAGGGAGGAGCCAAGCATTCCTACACAGATATACCTGGGAGTCTGGAGAGACAGCACAGCTCTTGCTGGGTTTTGCTCAGAAAGAGAACTACCCCTTTTCAACTGGATCAGCAGAGGAAGATCTTCACCTTTCCTTCGATAGGATTTTCCTGCTCCAACAGAACCACCCCTGAGGACTGAGTCCAGGAAGACTGCAGCCACAATTCCAATTGGACTGAGACTACACCCTGACCAACCGGGTGTCAGGTTGAGTTCTGACTCTGTTTGTGTTGTTTTAATCTACTGCATTTGTTTATTTTATATTTTTATATTTTTTGCTTCCCTAGTAAAGGACTGTTATCCCTGCTCCCATATTTCTTGCCTGAGAGCCCCTTGATTTAAATTTTATAGCAATTCGGAGGGAGGGGGTTTACATTCTCTATTCCAGGGGAGGCTCTGGCCTTCCTTAGCAGACACCTGTCTTCCCAAACCAAGACAGTCACTTACTCAGACTCTCTGTTTCAGGATGGAAGGAGCTGCTCATGGTGCTTCTTGAAAAAGACAATTACTGGTGACTAACGATCCTCCTTTTGATTTATGAAACATCTAAGATCTAAACATTGGCCTTCATACACATGGGAGTCACTAAGAAAGGGAAAAATCTTATATATGTCTTAGCTTTTTTTTTAGTGGTGTGCATATAGTTCAACACATCTCTGGCACAAGGTGGAGTTTTTAAATTTAGCAGCATACCTTACTGAGAAGATGTGTTTTTTTAAGTTTTTCCTGCCTTTATGTGCTTCTTTAGTCACATCTTTTGAGTATGGAAATAATTTACCTCAAAATAGGGAACAGGTTACTCCTGACCATCTCTGGTGTCCACTCACTAAAGCAACAGCATTCTACAAGCTTCATCTACAGACAAGAAACCGTAAATTTGCTTTTTGAAACTGGAGAAAATGCTTTTAGGTCAACTGGTGACCCTATTTATGCCAAAAGCAAAGTATTGGTTAACCTCAGTCAACAGCATTTAATCCAGGAATCTTTTTTTTTTTCATGTTAAGCCATTAAGACTTATTTCTGTTTCTTTCTTCTAATTTAACTTTCTTCTAATTTCTTTCTTCTTCTAATACTGCTTTTCTTGTTTTAGCATGGAGGGTACCAATGTACTTTTTCTAGGTATGAAATGTAAGACAATATTACACCTGAGACCTTTAAAAAGAAGAGCACTTCAGTGTATTCTGTTCCAGCCAAAGCAGGATCCAGTTCAACAACACTGGTACATTGCTGTAGTTTTGGTTTGAATTCAAAGTAAACAGAAACACCTCACACACATCATTTTCATAAAGCCACGGGCACTCTTTTTATATTGAAGTCATTTTGCATTAAAGATTCCAGAGTTTAGCATTTGTAAACTTGATAACAAACATGGCAAAATTAACTACACATAATGTAAAATGTTCTCTAAACCCTCTCTATTCAACTGTATACAGTGGCAAAGAAGGAGACATGTGAAGACTCCTGACTTTAGGGATGTTTTACCAAAATGCTAGTTAGCATGGTATCCCTCCAGATGCAAAGTGCATTAGGAGGAGCAGATTACAGAAGGACAGGTGTTAAATGCAAATTTTCACCTACTTGATATAGTTTCCCACTGCCACTTACAGCATTCTAGAATATAAAATGTTTGATCAAAGCCTTGCTCAAATGCAATTTCCACTGAAATCAGCAGGATTTTTTGCTTGAAAAAGGACTACAGGATTTAGTACACAGGATTTCATAGAAATTATTTATCTTAGTGGGATAAGTTCCTGTGTTTGCATTAAAAATTATCCCAGATACTTTTTAATGGTGGTGTTTTTTTTTTTTTTTTTTTTTTTTTTTTTTTTTTTTTTTTTTACTTTTTTAAC
>VZRH01002477.1:1556086-1582127 GCA_013397555.1 Urocynchramus pylzowi
GTTTTTTTGTTTTTTTTTTTGTTTTTTTTTTTTTTTTTTTTTGTTTTTTTTTTTGTTTTTTTACACTGTTGTAACACCTGTGTTGTAAAAATCAAAAACAATGTTGCATTTTAAAGTTAGCTCCATTAAATTTTTTCTTCTTCCCCTATTACTCACATTTCTTTTCCGGTTTTTATTATCTTGCCCCAGTGGGGATTTTCTTTTAACTTTGTTATATTATAATAGGTAGTGTGTGTACATGAAAAACCCACTGACCTTTTTCTGACTTGTGAGTCACAGGATTAATAGCTGTGCATATGACCTTTTGAAAATAGGAAAAAATTTCCCTTAACCTGGTTTGCAGGTGAACAAAAGGTAAAATTCCTATTCTGTATTTTCTCTACATTTATTGCAATAGATTGCTTCTTTTTTATAACTGTCTCAGATTTTCAAAGTTGCATATTTTGATTACTAATCTATAGTTATCCAGATAATAATATAGGTAATAATATAGTTATATATTCTGTGTTGGTTTTAAAATACAGATATTTTGTGCATTTTGAAGCATGTAGCTTCCATAATTGAAAATATGAAAAATCAGTTGGTTAAGGTCACTCTCTAAGCTCATTAATATCTTCACTCATATGAATAGTTTCAGAGAAATACCATAGGAAATCCAGAGCCAGTCATTCCAGTGGTCATGCTGCTGGAAGCATAACAGCATGAGGGAGAGAATCTTGCAATTGTGGAGGAACAAGCAGGTTATGTCTTTACTCTGTAATTCACCCAACAAATGCCAAGACCAGCATTAGAACTTGGGATTTGCCTCATGCAGTGACCTTTAGGATAAAGAAGATTAGTGAAAATTTTCAGAAATAATTTCCAATTTTAGAAGTTACAAAAGCTACTAGTAGCTTTCTCTGAACTTCATGGGAACTAAAAACTTCATCCCAAAGATGTCACTAGTTCAGACACCCCATATGGAGATGTCCAAAAGTGGAAGTCACTTGGGTAAGTTCTGGCCTTAACCTTTGTGTCTCTAAAACCATTCCATGTAACAAGTAGAGATTATGAAAAGTGAGAGGGACAGGGAGATATCGTGGGAGAAAGATATCTGGCAGTGGCATTTGCTGCAGAGAAAAAAAAGGGACACAAATAGCAAGGAGCTGTTTGGGCTCAATAGAAGGGGAGCAGAGCAGTAAAAACATCACTTTGCAAATGGAACAAAGTCCAGTCTGCCTCAACATAAATTTTCCAGGTGCATTATGCAGCTGACAGAGAGCACTCCGATGGTAAAGCACCCTATGCACTGTCTGCAGTGTAAAGTAATATTTAATTTGCATGTTATTTTATTTTACTTTGTTTTTGACCCTTCTTACAATGTTTTCATTAGCGTAGGGCTTTCATTATTTACTGAAAACCAGACTTCTTGTGAGTCAGACTTGCTGAGAGCATGGGAGTATGTATACTGAGGAAGCGTATCCCTTAGCAACAGAATGCAAGTTAGGGTTCCTCAAAACTTCTCTATTCATGTTTCTCTCATTGTTAATAGATCTTTTACAGAGAAATTGGCTCACTCTTTATTTGGAGTGCTTTAGACCAAATATTAGTCAGGTTTAATGAGACAATTTTGGGAGTTTCATTTGCTGCCAGACAGTGAAAAACATGTACAGGGTTGCATCAATTGTTCCAAAGGTATAGACCTGCTCAGGAAAAAGGTAAGGGGAGAGAATTATGTCACTGTTTTTGTAGGTATGAGCTAATCTACTTAACAAACATATAAACTGTAGACAGGGTACATTTTAATCTAGTTTGTCTTCATATTGTTTGCCTTAGTCAGGCTTTAGGCGTTAAGGAACAGGTTGCCCTATCAGATGTATCAGTTAAGTGATTTTACCCAGAAAGTATTTTAACACTACAGGAGTTGCACTTACAGGAGCTGGGTTTATTATCTTTCTGTTCCAGTGCCTGTTTTACTTCCAGCACACAGTGACACACAGGTGGCAGTGGGAAGCAGGCATGCCATGGGCTCTCAGGTCTCACACCCTGACATCCTGTGTGCCTTTCTTTAGGTGACCCACTGCACCTGGCTCTCCAAGGCTGTCACTGCCACCATTCCACCCTTCCTGAAGCTGATGAATCCTGGCAGCAAAGGACAAGAGACTGAGATTCCACTGGTGCCCACCTCCCAGAAGGTGGCCCAAGGCAGGTCAGAGCATTCCCACACATTTCCCATGCAAGGCAGCAGTTGTTAGCACCCAGAACACACCCCTCAAGCTGCCTGGTTTTTCACACTGTGTTTATTTCTATATTGATGATGTAGATCATCAGTGATGAACCCCAGACCACTGCCCCCTATCCATATTTATTGCACCCATAACCCAGACCCTTTTGGTACATGTTTAATGAAAAATCCCCAGACAACTAGAAGGTAAGGATTGACTTCATTGCCCTCTGTGTATAATAAATCATGTAGCAAAATCACTAAAGGCTAAACTGGCCAAGTAACATTGATAAGAATGAGAAAATTTGGAGAGGAAAATATTTCTCATAAATGGAAATAAAATTATTTTGTGTGCCTTTTATGTTGATGGCATAGTTCACTCCACTATTTAATTATTTTTTTTTTATAAATAAACCAAATAAATTTTAAATTGTAAAAAGCAATTCTAGTAAGCTAAAGAAAAACAAGACTTTATCTAAGTATATTGCTTAGTTAAATGAAGTATGTTGCATATTCTGACTTCAGATCTTTCTTTAAGTGTTTTTTCTGTGTTGTTGACTAAGTGAATGCTTCATTTATTTTCTGGCAGTTTTCCTGAAAGGAAAGCCAAGGATCATCATCTGAATAAATAATTGTAGTTTATTTTGGCAATATATTGTAGCAGCTCAAGTGGTCAGGTATTTTTTTTTTAAACTGAAGCATCTTGTCATCTTGGAGCCTCACCTGGAGTTTTCTGCCACTTTACAAATTAGCTGTTTCACTCTGCTACCTGACCATCTTTTGTAAATAATGCAGAGGACTTTCATCTAAATATTGCTGTTTCCAGTTTCAGATGTCTGTCTTAAAAGCCAGAAATGTAACACTAGAGTCACAGAATGGTTTGGCTTGGGAGGGACCTTGGAGATCATCTGGTTCCAACACCCTGGATTAGGAATACTAATGTCTTTGTGGTACCCTAAGGAATGTGGCTGATATACTTACAGGCATTATCTTTCTGGCAAAACCATAAGTAATTTCTGTGAAAAAAACTTTAAAAAATAATAGGACAAAGAACGAACCCATAATCCTGTGTATTCAGGTAGTTTTCTATAAAAAGATCCTCCAAAAAATATCAGATTCAAGTAAGTCTTGAGCCAAAATACTGATTTGTAAATTTATTTCACCTAAACTTGGAAAAAAATATTTCCAGCAAAAATGACAAATCTTTTCTCTCAAAAAAAAAAAAAGAAAAAAACCCCAACCAACCAACCAACCAACCAAAAAAAAACCAAAACCAAACCAAACAAACCTCCCACATTTCCATTGCAATACCATTTTTTTAAATTGAGAAGTTTTCATTTAAAAAGGTAAGTATATTTTTTGGCTTATGCTTGTCTCACTGTCATAGTTACCTTTACAAATAGGTAAAGGTAATGATGACAGACAATTAAATAAGCAAGTGATTGCATATGAACAAATAAATGTAGGCTGAAAATCTGCTGTGCTGCTGCTTAATGAAGATACTCTTGAAGAAGATGGTGGTTCTCAGTTTCAGTTCTGGCTTCTGACATCTGTGGATTTTACCTTGACTATAGTTATGTGAAATGCATCAGCCATCTCTGGGATTGTGTTCAGGCAGGGGGAATAGGTTCCACACAGCATCTCTTGGCAGCACCAGCCCTAAGAATGGGATCCTTGAAGGAGTGCCCTGTATTCTTCCTGTAATCTTGCCACAATTTTGCTATAAATTGAGAATTGTGTTAAGGCTTCTAGTAAAATCAACTTTTAAAGAGATAGTCTGCCAAATGACCACTTTACTGTAAATGTCCTTCCTTTGCTTCTGTTTCTGTGGATAGCCTTGGCAGAACACTCACAGTATAAAAGAATTTGAGGATTCCTTGGACCATATTTATTTTCCCTTTCCCATCTTCATTTTTTTTTTTTTTTATTTTCAAATGTGAAACTGAAACCAAATACTTTCAGAGATTCATTAAGGAAATCAAACTATAATTACTGGTGAGTTCCACCCTGATGTAGCATGAGATGTGGCTGCCCTCTTAAAGCAATACAAATCTGTTTGGTTTTGCCAAGCAGAGAGTTCCTCATTAATAAACCAGCCATTTTCTTGAACAAGAGGACTAAAATGATCTGTAATGATCTATGCTGAGCTCAGTGGATGGGAAGACCATGCCTGATCTTGGCAGACAAAGGAGTTGACCTCCAGGTATTTGGCCTTTTGCAGGCTGTTTTGCTTAGGTATGCCTGTGCTGACCATGCTCCTGCAGAGGATTAATTTGGTTTGTGTTTACTTCATCCTTTACTTAAGTGGCAGCTCTTCTGAGTTGATGTAATGCTATTCAGAGATGTAGGAGGTGATATTTCACTGCTGAGGATGCTTGAACCTCCCATCCCCACCTCTGCCAAGACATGGCTGCAAGTTGGATGCAAATACCTGCAGGCAAGATTTGGGTGGGGAAGCACTGGGTGGGTTGTCCTGGCCTAGCTGGTGGGCTACTGAAATGTGAGTCTACAAGCCTTAGGTTCTGGTTCCAGCTCAAGTAGAAATCTCCTGTTTTGCACAGCCAAAACACTGAGGCTTTGCATCTGAAGTATATGTCACAGTCCTTGCTGGGTTTGTTGCTGGTAGTAGGTGGGGTTGATTCTAGTTTTGGTATTTTATTGAATTCTGTTTTACTTTTAAGAAAAGCCTGAGGTATATCTGGATGTACAGGACTCTGTGAGAATAATGGATATTTATTTTGGAGGCTGGGCTTGGGTTGCATTTTTGATTTTTTTTCCTAATCCCTGAGTTGGGAAACTAAATCTTATTTTTCTTGGAATACAGGGGGAGGGTGGCAACAAGAATCAATGTGTTAAGCCATTAGCCACCAACTGATAGAGTACAAATATTGACAAGTGCAAAGGTTTGGTGGTCTTGCTTTTCTGCATGAATATCAGCAATCTGTCACACAAAGCCTGTACTTCCAGGAGGCCTGTGCCTGCGTAACACGATTATTGCAGCCTAATAGGGAGGTGAATGTAGGACGTGGGTAGTGCAGCTTCCACTGAACCTTCATTACCCAACATCTGCTCATGCAGAGCTTTGCCTTGCAACACAAATATCATACATAAACTTTACTGTTCTAAAACCAGCAGTTGCTTTCCTGAATCATACCCCCTCATAAGGACAGTCTTGTAAGCTCATAGCTGATAATTTGATTATGGATCTCTGGTCTCTCCTTTAAAAGATCACATGCTCTGAGGGATGTCCCCCAGGAAGAATGCTGTAACCATGTTGTTCACATGCTAGGAATAGAATAACTGTGGGAACTGAGCAATTTTCAAAACTGAAGCACCTTGCAGTGAGATCTGTGAAATGGATGGTCAGTGGGCTCTGAAAAGGGATCTGTGAGCAGAGAAGTAGATGGCAGACTCAAAAGTCTTGTCTGAGAAAAGAAAAAAAACTTGAAAACTTTCCACTGTTGTTCAGTCTGGCTAAGCTCCATGAGCTTGCAACACTGAGTCATTATAGAAGTTGAATCACTGGATGCCATAGGCAGTTTCAAATCCCTACTAATGAGACCTGCTCAGAGCAAGGCTAGAAGCCCTGGTGTTGGAGATGTCTGCAACCTGTGAGACAGGTACAGCCAAGGAAAGAAGTATAATCTTGGTCCATCACACTGCAGATCCTCAGCCAAATTGCATACCCATAGTCCTTCCAGTGTTGTCATTCCGAAGCAGAGCATCCTCTGCAGATATTGTGCTGTCACCTCTTTTCCCTCTGAAAATCATAAATCACTTTCTGCATAAATCAAACTTTCTACCAGACTCTGTAACATCAGGAACCTTTGCTATAGTCTCCCTTCCTAGGAACAGTACTGCTGGGACTGGTATATATCTGTGTGCAAGTAAATAGCTGCAGAACAAGAAAGAACAGCATTATTAAGTCTTCCACTCGCAGCAGTTAAAAGCACAGTTCTGTTCCAAACCAAACTGTTAAACATATTTCCAGCAAGTTCCATTCCCTTTTGGTTTTCACCTGACTATCATCCAAAATTACGATTCTTGGAAATAATCTGGATAAGGTTAATTACTCTGCCCTGAGTAATGAAGAATTTAGTTTGTTCTTGTGTTTTATATGTTATATTCTTGTTAGCAGAAGAATTCAATAAGGAAAACGTCTATTCTTCAGTAGACCTCCTGTGTTTGCTGGCTTTCGACCTGTAAAGTTAATTCACAACATTTAATTTCTTTTTCCCAAAAATATATTCTTCAATCAGCTGTGGAATGTCATGTGTTACCTGTCAGCTCTCAAAATGACACTTGTGTCTGAGCAGTTTGCAAATGAAAGAAAGAAGGAAACTGAGTCTCACTCATTTTGCTTACCTGTTGCATCATTGTCAGTTTTGCCCTTTTTTCCTTCATTTTCTGGGCAATTGGTTTCTTGGGAAATTTTGTGGCTTTTTAAAGACACGATACCATGTCTTGTTATTTATAACTGCTGAGGCTTGTGTAAGCAGAGGATTTATGTGAGGACATGGAGAGTGATGAAACTATTTGCAGATCACAGGGTGGTTATAGGGACAGCAGAAATGCCCTTCTTTCCACTGAGTAGATTTCCAGACCTGCAGGACACAGAGCACTTTGAAAGGAGACTGTAACAGCACGGAATGAAAAGAGCTGCATATGCAATGCACAGTATGGATCACATCATCTATTCAGGTTAAACAGATCAAACCTTGAAGCTGAGGTAAACAGCCACCAGCAGCTGTTGTGTGGACATGGGGTGGATAGTAACAGCCAGGGAGAGCTCAGATCTCTTTAGGTGAGGTTTAGCTCTTTGGCTCTGCCCTGCAGCAGGGAGAGGCAATGGGTGACCTGAGGTCCTTCCCTGCCCTTGTTTCTGTGATTCCAAAGGCTACGTGCAAATAGTTCATGCTGAACTCAAAAAGCCATCAGGAGAAAGATAATGGCTGTGACAAAACCATTCATAGCTCATATACTTGTTTTTGTTAGCATAACTACAGTGAAGATAAAATAGAGTCAATGATGCAGAGATCTGTTTGAAAGTTTCACAATTATTTCCTATATTAATGAGATGATGGAATAAACACAGAAATGGATGCACTTACATGAAAAAGATGAAATAGAAATATATTCAAGTGAAAAACTGCCATCTTGTTAGTTTAGCTACTATCCAAACCAATATCAAAATGACCTATAAAAGCAACACTACTAATCACTTCACTGCTTGGGCTCTCAAATTCCACAAAGTAAGCTTGTAATGAGGTAGTTATTACCTGTGACTGTATCATTGTGGAAAACAGCACTCACATTGGACTAAAATGTGAGTAGAAGTGCTGCTTGCTGTAATGCCCATTCAAGTAATAGTGTATGACAGAACAAGCAATTCTTGTAATTTGCCAACCTTTATGAGTCACTTAATAAATATTAAGAGAACTGGCACCCAGTGCTATGCCCCATAGCATATCTTACCAAAAGTGGACAACACAGAACATATATCTGCAGAACAAGGTGTCTTATGAATATAAGACACACCTCTAATGCTGAACAGAACTTGACTGGACTAGTACCTGCATGGAAAATCCATTAAAGATTCTGTACATAGGAATATTTGTCTACTCTGAACAAGACTCCAAGGTGCAGTGGTTGAACATTATTCATCCTACTGCATGGATGCTCTTTACTCAAAAGGAAAGTAAGTTGATACAATTTCTTCTCTTAGAGCCAGATTCGGGCAGGGATTTAGGGGAGGCCTGAATTATCCCAAGGTTTGTGCTCGAAGCGTAAGGAATATTACTTGTTAGACAGAGACATCTTTCATCTCACCTGTAGGACCAAAAAGGTTTTGACTCCTTGTAATTTTAGCCTTTTGTTTTACAAGTAATTGCCCTGGCTGAATTCCAATTAGCAGTAAAGGTGGAGTTAAGGAAGAGAGAAAGGGGACTTGGAAGACATGAAGGATGTCTTGTTGTGAAGACTGTAGATGTCTTGAATTTAATTGTCAGCTTAACATAGCTGCCCTTTGTCACCTTGGCATGTCAGAGTTTCTGTTTTCTTTCCCTGGATTTTAAAGAAAAGAGAAGGATTGCTGACTGGGGGTGGGGAATAAGTTTAGTTTTCAGAGAGCAATCCTCTAAAGGCATCTTCAAGAATGCCAGGTTTTCAGAGGGTCTGTTGTGCAAAAGATGGTAGTGCAGAGATGACAGTGGAAGTGGAAAGAAAACAAATGACTATTGGAGCAGTGTGGCTAGACAAGTATACGGACTGTATTAAGGGTAGAGAGAAAAAGTCTGCAGGGGAGAGACTATAGAAGTTGACAGGTGACTGCTTGAGGTCCTAAATGGTAGTAGAGTTCATCACAGAGTTCAGTGAGCATGCTGGATCTGTCTCTTCCTCTGCCTTTCATAGCTCTGGAACTAATTTTACATATTAAATGAAGTACTTTGTTGACCCAGTGTGTCTGGCACTGAATTTGTAAATCCACGCTTTCCATTTCAGTCAGGCGTGACTGGGTGAACAACCTCTATAACTAAAAGAAATGACATGAATAATTCTTCCTTGGAATAAGGTCAATGTTATCCTCATGTGACTTGAGCTGCGTGGAAGGAACAAAGACCTACATCAACCGGGTGCTATTAGCAACTCTGGGTGCAGATGTATTTTGTCATAAGTCTCAGCTAATAATTAAAGAGTCATGATTATCTCTTTTTTCCCAAGAAAACAATATTCTTCATAGAAATGTCTTCCAGCATCAAATTCACCTTGGAGTGAGAGAAATTTTGTCATTACAAAGCAACTTTCATGTTATGCCCTAGTGCACATTTACTAAAAGTCGCTAGTATTCATATTCTGCTTGGTCTTTGTCATCATAAGCCTAATCTTTTATTGTAATATGAAAATGCTGTTTATGGATTCTTTTTTTTTGTTGGTTTCTGTTTCTTTATTCTGACTTACCATTTTAATATATAACATAACTGATTTACTATTGTCAGCTACCTTTCCTATATACAACATTTTCTATGTAAAAAAAGTGGTAATAGTGGATGCAGCCCGCTGCTGTTTACAGATAGCATCAGAAGGGAATGTTTTGGGTTTTTTAAATATACAATCTCAATCTAGTTTAATTTATGTAGAAAGCTTATTTTGTCCTTACCACAAAAAGAAATGGACAATTCTGTAGATGATTTTTTCTACAGAAAAATCGTCTACAGAACGACGGAATAGCACCAGTGGCCATAAAATAGCAAAATGCAGTACATCTTGCTAGTAGAAAATGACACTATCTTTAACAAAATGAACTTGCAAAGATTTTTCTTTGATTGTTGAAAGTATCCTGCCTTAAACAGTAGGCAATCTCTTTGGAAATGCTTATGTTACCAGTTTCACTGCCATTTTATACTTCTGTTTGCTGGCAATAGGAGTTCACAGTCTGCACTACGTCTACCTAAATCTACTTAGAGAAAGGAATGGTAAGTTAGGTGTATAGCATTGGAAAACCTACATTATTTTCTTCTGCTTTTCCTTACTTAACTGTAAATGTTCTCAGCACAAATTAAATAGCATTGGTAGGAAAACTTGTCTTTCTCATATACACTCATTTATCAGTTCTATGTGTAATATTAAATCCATGCCATTTTATAAACATGCCAGCAGCTTGATAAACACACAGTTTTGAAAAATGCTTGTGGAAAACTTAGGATCTACTACTGAATCGTATTCAAAGGTTTTTCTAGGTAAATATAAGGCATCATGAGGTCTTGCATGAAAGATCAGAAAACAGTATTCTATACTATAGGTTTGTGAATCTTCTCAGGTTACCCAAGAGAAGCTATCTAAAACACTAGCTGGTCTGAAAAAGGTGTAGAGTAATTGGTACTGCTGTGTTATGGGAACCACTTTCTATAACTCCCAGATTATCTTCACATCATCATACTTGATTATTCTGGTGAGATTACAGAGATTGGGTAAAAGCAGATGGAGATATGAGTTAATGTCTTCTGCTCATGTCACAATATGTGTTGTTAAACTGTTGTCATTATTGGAATCTGGCACAGGTCATAGAAGAATGTATTTGAGTAATCTTTTTTAATTTATTATTGCTTTAACTGTATTTTGCCCTGGTTACGTAAATACAGCTAAAATAAATTATTTTTTAAATTCTGTTTCCCACTGGTGGGCTGCTATTTCCAGTGACAGTAATAAATTTATTTTTATTTGAAGTCTAGCAGATTGAACAACTCTAGTTTTACTTCACAGTCTTTATAGATAAAGCTACAGCCCTTAACAGCAGATTTCTGCCCTTGTATTCTAAAGGCACAGATTTCTGGCCAAACTCAGCAGTCATAGACATACAATTGGTTTGGTTAGAAGAGACCTTTAAGATCACTTCAGTAGTGTTAGAATATGACTGAAAGTCAATTTCTTATCCATTGAAAATAGGTCAGGAGATAAAAAGGGTTGAACAAGAGAGACATTAACACGGGTTGAAAAGAAAATTCTAGATATAGCAATTTATAAAACTGAAGTGGGATACATTTGATTTTCGGGAACTACAGTGAACCAGATCCTTTAATCATTTTAACTTATATAAGACAGTTTGTATAAGCTGACTCCTTTGAAGATGTAGGAATTAAATTCATGTATCAGCTTTGTTTTTCTGAAGAATTCAATCACTGTATTTTCTTTAAAGCCAGTGGTCTTTTTTAACCCTTCTCCTTCCAGTGACAGCAAATATTTTAATGATTAGAATTAGAAATAAAAAACTGACTTAACGAATTTTTCTTTCCTAGCCAAACTACTGCTCTCCTAAATAAACTGTTCTGCATTTTCCAGGTTCCTCCCTCCACAGTCCAATGCCAGGCAGTAAAAATGGAACTTGCATACCCTAACTCTATTTAGACTGGTTTTCCAGAAAAGCAACTTAGTCTGATCTCTGAATTTAACCTCACATCTAAACAATGCAGCATACTGAAACTAGTGGCTCTTTAGCCCTAAACTTAGTGATCAGAAATTCCCTAAGTTATTTTTGCATTCCAGGGCTACTACCACACAAGATTCATGGGGACATGAGGAAAATTCACGATGCTAAACAAACATATAAATATATGTACATAAAAATTATATTATTCCTCAAACTATCTGGTGAACTAGCATTTTCTTCTAACATCACTAATTAGATCTTGAAAAAATTCTGTGGTGTCACAGATGTTATTGCAGAGGAAACCACGCTGGCAAGCAAGGAGGAAATAGTAACAGTGCTTTTGTTAATTTAACAGAATAGAAGGCTTAACCCTTTTAGTGTTAGAACAGGGACAGGATATGGTCTTTTATATTAAATATTTTCATTCATTTCAAGATGTTAGTGCTGTTACCCTGGAAAGAGTTTTAGCACAGACTAACTGGACAATTCACATAGGCTTCCTGTAATTTTGTTCCCAGGTATAAATGGCACCATGTCAAAAAGATGAATTTCTGATTAGCAGAAGGACAACATATCACAGGTTCGTTGGATCAATCCAGCTTCAGTCTCTACTGATAAAACTCAGAGGAAAGTCTAGCTCCACAGACCACAGAGAAAAAAACCACCTTTGATACAAGTAAAAAATAGTAATGGAATGTAATTTTCAAAAATATATGCAAGCAGCTCTGGTGGCTACCCAGTCAGTCTTGCCTGGGCTCCCCCCAGCCACAAAGGGACCCTGTCCTGCAGCCAGTCCTCTGGGAGCAGGGATGGTCCTGGGGCCCTGTCAGTCCACCAGCTCTCCTCATAACAGTGGGAGCTGAGGTTCCAACACGGACTTTTGCTCTGTTTAACCTATTGATTTATCTGACTGTCTCATTCCTGAGCTTGTCATCACCTGCATGGATGAGGACTGAATAGTTCAGTACTTTCCTATTGTCAGGAAATTGCTTTCCTGTTTAGGTCAGCATATATTCTGCTGTAATGGGAAGGACTCTAGAAGTGTTTATGCCCAAGGGTAGAGAACATGAGAGCCTGAGAGGAATAAAGCATAGCTGCTTGTGAGTGCTGTGGTGTCAAGGCATAAAACAATTTGGTGAATCTGGTTATTATATTGGCCAGCAATGAAACAGAAAACCCCAGGTGCATCATGTCCTTAGAGCTGTGGATTTTCAGCAAGAAAATGTACAGGGAGATTAGAGTTCCCACAAGCACTTATTCCAAGCTCCTACTTGATTGTGGGTGCTATTTTTAGACATCCTCACCCACCTGCCAGGGAGATAACCAGGAGTTAGTAACCCCCATGTTAGCAGGTTACTGGGAGTGCCTCAGTACCATCAGCCTGGGGTGGAGAAGAGCATTAGGCAATTCAGGAAGCATTTGGCAAAGCTGTTAGTAAGGACTTCTCCCTCCCTAATCACTTAGTTGATATTCATTATACTAATCAAGATAATAGGTGTCCCTGCTTGTCTCTCTTCTTTTCCAGTCTGATGAAATGCAGTGCTCTCTTCCTGCTAAGGAAGACAAGTGGCAGGTGATCACAGAGGGTGTGGAGCTGTTATGCAAGAAGTCAACAGGCAAGTGGATATGGTTTATAATATGGCTTAAGTTCAATAAGGAAAATACACGAGACTACCTCCCCTGTTTAGTTTTTGGTACATAACATTTGTGAAGTTCACCTTTGGCATGTGTGTGGACTGCCATTTTGGGTGGTGATGGGAATGCAACACTAATTTGAGAGTAGGTGATCATGATATAAAAGTGATTGTAAGGCTGCACCCTGGTGCTTATCTCTAGTCTCTCTATTGTTCATTTCCTATCTATTGTTATGGTTATCACTTACAATAAAAGGGCATTGATTTACAAAACACTTGAACTTTATTAACAAGGCATTGTTGTAAGATGATGACAGTGAGTTGAGTGTTCCATAGAAGAAGGAGGTGACTTGATGAAGTGATGTATGTATTTGCTGGTGGCAATGATATGCATGTCTGGCTCTTATAGGCCTGGGCTGATATTTCCTGCCATTGACAGCATATTCCTTATTGTAGTTTGCAGTACTTCTGTCTTGTGTTTTCTTGTCCAGATTGCATCCAACTGCACGTCTTTTGGCATTTTTTTTGCCATTCCAGCTGGATGGCCATACTAGATTGGAGAAGAAATCCAGTTACTTAGCACTCCTTGTGAAGCTCTAGATACCATAGGATTTACCATTTCTGTTTTGCTGGCCTCTGGACATAAGATTACAAAATATATGCTCACCACTCTTTTTTTTCCCTCTCTTATGGTTCCAACCTTGACCAGAAATTTTTCAGGGGGGTAATAAGAGATTGCAGAAATTTGCTTCTTGAGGTCATGGGTGGACAGAAAAAACAAAGAACAGATAATTGTTCCTAGTTGTTTTATTTCCCCACTTAAAAACATATATTTAAACCTTTATTAGAGCCTTGAAGCAAGCACTCCATTTAAGGCCTAGGGTTTGAGGTTTTTTTCCTTTACTGTGCAAGACCAGCATATTGTAAAACTCCTGGGAATACAGATCTAAAGGGACAGGGAAGGGTAAGCAGAAGAAGTATTTAGTGACGGATATTAAACTATTCCAGACAGAATCCTTGAGGGAATATCTTTCAAGAGAAATCCCTGAGTGGCAAGACACAAGCTGGGAAAATATTACACCAATATATTTTACAGCCTTTTGAAGAGCTGGTGGAATAATACGAGGAATGTTTTCCTTTCTTGCCACATTCAGTTTCCTCTTGTGTGCAGTGCTGGCAAAATGTTAAGCATCTTGTGAAATACTGCCTTTAAATACATGAGTGCTAACAGGTTTCCATAGCTATAAACTGCAGGACTGAGTGTGGCTACCTCCAGTGAGCTGTTAGAGGCTTCTGTAGCTCCCTCCCCTCTCCCAGTAGTGGCTCATCACCGTGCATCTGCACTGGGGGGTCAGAGCAGACCCCCAGGGGCTGAGAAGCTCCTTAGAGCACTGTGACATTATCCTGTAGATGATGCCACTACTTCCCATGCCCTGAATAAATACTGCCTTAGCAGTACTTCTATCACATGTTAAGACAGACAGAGCATGACCTGAAACATGCATGGCACAATCCACTACTCAAGTCTGTGAACAAAAAAGAGAGTAGGTGATGCACACACAAGACAAGTTTACTTACCTGTGACTGAGTTTGTAGCAGAAAAAAAATCCTATTCTACTTAAAACCCATGTATGTTATCTTGGAAATAATGCAATTGAATTTCTGTAAGCAATCTTAGATGTCTTCTCCCTCATTTGCTTATATGAGTGCATTACATTTCACACCATCTGTAACATAATCAATAAGTGTGGTTTGCATGCATCTGTCATATAATTTATTCCTCTACTTTTCTGTATGATGGCATTACAGAAAATTAGTTTTGACATAAAAATACTATATAATACGCTTCATATGATTTAAATATTTTTCATTAATGGATTGAATCGCATGCTTTAAAAAGATTGACAAATTACTGTGTACTGTATCACTGAGGTAAAAATGCTGCCTCTTCAAGCACTGCCTTTTGCTCTTGCATGCAGCTTTTGGCAATAATTAGCTGCCTTTGGTGTTATGTGAGATAGAGGAGACCACTCACTGGAAATTACTGAACTGTTATAAAAGAGGATTTTAGTGAATTTAAAGAAACTTATGATCTAGTTTCGGGAAAATCTTCGGGGTTTCAGAGGTTGCTTGTTTGTTTGTTTTGGATAGTGGAGAATCAGAAAAAAAAATCTTGCCAGAGAGGAAATGGAAGATAATTTGAAAGCATGTGAATGAGCTGGAAGAAAGATAGGATTCCCACATTTTCACTCATACATGTTTTAATCAGCTGGGAAGGTAGGGTCAGAGATGCTTACTCAAAATTTCAGTGCAGTAAACATTACTTTGAATTCAAGGTTATTCTTCAGGAATTTGACAGAGAGTATGAGTACCAAATATTTAGCTGAGTTTGTTTCTTGTGCAGTAATAAAAGTTCAGACATCTGAGTGAGATTCTGGGCTCTGTCTCTGTGTTAGGGTTGGACATGGATCAATGCTGGCCTTTCAATTTATAGTACTTTGTCTTTCTGTCCAAGACAATCCATGACCTCCTCTCTGCACCTTATTGACCATGTAGTTCATGTTCATTGACAGAGAATAGAAGTGGAAATGTATCATCTCATAATATAAAAAGTCTTTTAATATCACTTTGTCATTGAATTATGGATATCAGCATTCAAAATATTTACCAGACACTTGACTGTGGGATGTGACCTGCCCTGAGATAGCTTTAAGTCACCATTTCCACTGCTCTAATGTGGCCCACTGGGAGGGGTTTGCACTACTAGAAAGTGTGCCAAAGTGTCAGCACGATGTGTCAGTACCAGATAGTTATGGGTGGGATGCACATACATTTCTACTAGAGAAGAACAAATTCTCATGGCATAATTTCCATGCTCAGATGAACAATTCTGTTGTGATTGCATTACTTGCTCAGCCATGACCCTGCAAAGCAAACTTATTTTCCCTGACCTTTAAGGCCTTTTGAAAATCACTGTGGATCCCAGAGCATAAAATAGTATACAGTTTAGCTATTATACATCTAAATACACATGCACACTGAGACCCAGATCTTATCTATGTTCTTTGCTTCTTAGTGCATAGTTCATTTGCACTAAAATGTGTTGCTGATATTAGACAGATTAACAGGATGATCCAGTTTTCTCTATAAAATCAACCTATCCTTATCATTGATGCTGTATCTACTCCTGGTGACATATTTAATAATATATACACTCAGACAGCTTGTTGATGAAACAGCAGCTTACTTTAAAGACTATTTTTAAAATGTTGATTTATCTTTTCTGTATTTCATGGAAAAGACAGAAGTTTATAACAAAAATGTCAAGAAAAAAGATGAACATGAATCAATCCACTCTAGGATCAATACACTGTAACCTATTGATAATCTGGCCTCTATGAAAGCAATAAATCTGCTACAAGAAATCTCTTTTTTTCCCCCAAGACTTGACTGAGGTCACATGCAAGATTTCAGTGGACTTTTCATCAGGCAGTTTTCTCTTACTTATAAAGGCAGAGTAGCTTCTGGGATATAACATGACCTTAAGAATTCTCTCCTGGGACCGCAGGATAGACTCATGCCTAGATCCAGCCTAAGCAAAGAGTGTAATCAACCTCTAAAATTACAACACAGTGTGGCACAGATCTCCTCAGGTGATTTCTCACCCCCAAGCCAGAGGGCATCACCAGCAATTCCTAGTTAAGTAAGGGTGCAGTCATTTGCCAAAAATCTTTCTTTGCAAAACATAAACACCTCTTTCTTCCTTAGGGAAGGGAGAAAAAGAACAATTTTAAAGATGGGATTTTTTTCTTCAGATCACACTATGTGATCATTCAGAGCACAGCAGTGCAGAGAAGAACTCAGATGAAGTTTCCATTCACAACCACACAATGGGAAAACAAGTTTAGTCATGGGTAGTCTCTATTTATATTTCTTCCACACATTCAGAAAAAAATAGCTATTTTTCTCAGAAAATTGCTAAAGGATGAATTAGGTAGAGGCTCATTTAGCACAGACATAAAGCTTTGAAGATGTGCCTGGCTGCTGCAGTCTCTGGATAAGGCAGCTACCTGTATCTGCTCAAATTATCTTAATCTAGGTAAATCTCCACTGAAGATACTAGCTGCTCCTCTCTGGTTGGAGCACCCACATTCCCAAAGGTGGTGCTGCTCTGTGATGTCCAGGCCTGATGTCCTTGAGGCTGCTTTTGAACCCCCAGTAGGTTTTTGGCAGTAAATACCTACTTACCCTCTGACTTGGAAATCCCCAGAAAGGCAATGAAGGAACTGCAAAGTGAGATTGAGCTGTTTATTAAGTAAGAATGACATTTTGAACTGAGTCTAATTACTGCAGTGTCTGTTGAGGAAAGGCAGCTCAAAAGATCCCTCATGAAAAAAAATGTTGGTGACAAATATGTCCCTCTTCAAAGGAGAGATTATGGTTCCAATATCCAAGGGTTCTATTTGAACATAATAACATCTTGACATGCTAACATTTCACAGTCAAACAGTGAAAAAAATACTAACATCAACTTATTCTCTGTGAGAGAATGATGAAAAACATGAATTAAAGTCAATTAATCCATTCTGACAATAAAATAGGAGTAACTGGATTCTTGCTTTGAGTTGTAGGAACATTGGCTTGTCTACACAATCAATGTTTTAAATACATAAATTAAATAATTGGTCAACTCTTTTGGTTATGGTATTTTTCACTCCTTCTGCTTTACTTAGGCAAGAAAGCCATTACACAAGGCCTTTCTCCATTAAACCCCCTGATCTAATCACTTAAGTCACCCTCTTGTGCCTGTAACACAAATTCCATTTAGGTTTTCCCATAGGACACAAAAATGATTTCAACACTTATGAAAACAGATATGGACAGTATTTTTCCACAATACTTATAATTCCTTTAAGAGTCTTCTTTTTTTTAATGCACTACATGAAGGCTTGAATTTTCTTTTCTGCATTACCTTTAGAAAGTTTTGCTGGGGAAAGACACTACTGGCTGGTTGGAAACGGCAAAGTATGTTTGAAAAGGCAGGTTTTAATTTCATGTATTGTTCTTTTTTGCTGAGTTGCAAGCAATTTGGGAAAAGTGATGTCATTTGGCTAGCAAAGAGAGTTAGAGCCTTATTTCAGAGATGGAAAAGCCTTGTGCACACTGTTCTAAACACCAGGACAAGGACTTTCAGGTTTAAGAGGAATAGCATAGCATTTGGCTAACATGAGCTGAAAGCTGTGCTAGTGGGATCAATAACTACTGTGACTTCTGCTGGTAACTCTTGACTTATGAAAATCACATAATAGCATTGATTTTTGTTGCTATTATGTGGCTGGATAGTTTGCTATCAGAAAAAAATTGCAATAAGAAAAAAAATAGCTTATCAGAAAATCAAATGTGTGAACAAGCGGTAGCCACCCACAAGATCCTCAGAAATGCAAGACTGTCCAGATTTTGATTAAATATAATTTACAAAAAAATAACGTAATATTTTAAATGGATCAAACCCTATGCCCTGCCATGAGGGTGTTTAGAACTGTGTATAGGACAAACTAACTGCAGTTTTGTTATAAGGCTGGCACTACAACTATTTATATGTATAAATTATCAATTTTAAAACTTTACGTGAACAAGTATTTCACATTTTATGCACCCAAAGTAAAACTTAGGCACTACTGCTCAGTGCAACATCTGGCAAATGTCCTACAAAATAGATGAGTTTTATTAGAAAAATTAATTTAGGAGAGGAAAACAAATCTTCTGTGTAAGTTTTATTAGCAAGCTATTCAGAAGAGAATTTAGGGAACAGTATTTTCATGGTTCTGCTTTAGGAGGAAAAATTGCTTTAATTAGGTATGGTAAGTGATCAATTTTGCATGCTATGATTAGGAGGACAATTCTAGTAATTACATATGGGGTAAGATGTCCAAGTGCTTGAACATCTGCTCCTAATTGTCAAACTTAAAATATAGAAAAAGCTTACTTCTGCATTAATTTTGTATGACAGAAACCCAAATCCAAAATATTTTATTATGATCTTTATGTAAAAATGTGAATTCTATATTTAATAAAATGATTCTGCCTTGTACTTGATGGGATTTATTATCTTTCTGATGCAAAAAGTCTATATTTTAGTATAAAGGACCTATACGTGTGGGACAGGAATAAAATGGCAGAAACACGCTGCTTTAATTATCTCACATAGTCTAGAAACATTTTAACTTCTCACTCAGGCACTTTAAAAAAATCTTGGTTTCTGTTTATTTGTTTAACTTGTATCACATCTTAATCTAAAGCCAAAATGGAGGACCGTAATTCTTGAGAGATAAGGCATGAGATTTAAAATATATGCTTACTAAGTTGCTTAAAAATTTTCCACTCATAGGTAAGGACTTGCTAAATAAAAAGGCAAGGAGATGAAATAAGATAAAGCAAAATCACACTCCCCATGTTGAAGGATATTTTTCTATTCATATTGATCCAAAACAGGTAAGAAGAACCAGAATTCTGATTTTATTCCCTTTATAAAGTTTTTTGTTGTCTCTGATTCAGCAACTTAAAAAAATAAAAACCCAAACCACAGACACTCACACACAAAACATCCAAAGAGAAAAGTCAACAACAACCCAACCCAGACAGCTCTACTATCTTAGTGGCATTTAACTGCTGTAAGTCAACTGTAATTTTTCTTGCCAGCTAGAGATTTCTCAAAAATTAAATTTGCCTATACTGACAATTGCACAGCGGTGACTTTAATTGTAAACCCAGGTAATAAACAACTGCTCATTCATTAACTAACAGAACAGGAAAAGTGGAAGTCTGATGCCTTGAACTGTCTATCTTGTTATATCCTCTTGCTTTGATTTTTGTTTACCTCACATACTTGTTTATTGTTTTCCTTGGAAACTATGGGAAAACCAGAAATGTGAAAACTCAACAACTGCAAACCAGCAGGGAAGATACTTTAAACACTTTATTTCTGGCATTCTTCTTAATCTATATTAATAATCAGTTCATGTCTTTGAGAAAGAAAAGACATAGAAAAGATTTTGAGATCTGGTTTTATCAGCAGAAGTCTCTTTAATATTGAGAATTTGATTTCTTGTCTGTCAAGATTTATGTTTCTGACTGTTATAATTCTCTGGCTTGAAATCCCTGGCAGTGCACTTAACACATCTACGGCTCCAGTCTTCTGACCAAAGGATTGTGGATTACTGTTTTCCTGGACATACCCTCTATTTTATTACAATGCACTATTTGGGGCAGACTTATTTCTCTGCCATCAGGATTTACTGTTTAATTCTAGAAACACTGAGATACACTTGGGAGAAAGGGATATGGTTTATGGGGAGGAATATCTACTTAAAAAGAAAGTAACTTTTAAATTAATCATAATGCTATCTATGGTAATTTTCTATTTAATTTCAAACATAAATATTTACATTGGATACAGTTCTTAACTGATCAATCCAAATCAAAAAGGGAAGACAAACCTCTCTAAAACATAGAAATATACATATGCACACTCAGATTCCTACAAAGTATTAACAATTTAAAATTCATTGAAATGTTGTTTTAAAAAATTTTATACTCTCAAAATGTATTGTTTTCCCTTCTTTGNGTTTCAGACAGGTTTGCACACTCAGATTCCTACAAAGATGTTAACAATTTAAAATTCATTGAAATGTTGTTTTACAAAAATTTTATACTCTCAAAATGTATTGTTTTCCCTTCTTTGTACTATTTATTTACCGTATTGAACTTCTCCATTTACATACTGAAAATCTCAATTGTTGCCTTCTTTACCCTCATAGCCATACTTAATTCCAAGTTCTTCATAGTATGATACTTGATAGCCATAAAATTAACTGCAATATTGTCAGATTGTGCATGGAGGGCATTTACTAAACAACTTTGTTCTCCTTGCAGTCTGCTCCCTTGCCAGCTCCTCACAGGACAGTGTGCAGCACCCCAGGGCTCCTCAAGCAGCTGACAACATGCCACAAACTTCCATTGCCCTACAAGAGATGCACCACAGGCCAGTAAAAGCTGCTGGTTCAAGGTCTGGCATTCCTCAGGAGCTGCTGGAACAAGATAGGAGCAGTAAATCCTATCAGGAAGCTGGAAATCTCACTTCCCAAAGAGCCACTTTTACACCTAAACTGCTTTAGGAAAACCTTGATAAAACACCTGATTGTGGCTGACAGGTAGCTGAGCTCCCTTAGCCATAACAACATTTATAGTGTTGTTTTTTCCCAAGATGAGGATTTGGAAGATACTGGTGCATCAGATAATCAGCCCACTACCAACAAGGCAATCTTTAGCAGATGTTTGGACTAGTCAAAGCCTACCTGGAAGTTAATCACACATTAACTAACTCAAACCTTGTTCAGGCTGGATGGCTGGAAAGGAAGGGAAAATACCAATGATGGTATCATTAGAATGCCATGGGTTGGAAAGGACCTTGAATATCATCTAGTTCCAAACACCCTGTCCTGGGCAGGGATGTCACCCACTAGAGCAGATTGCTCAGAGCCCCATCCAACCTGGCCTTGAACACTTCCAGGGATGGGACATCCACAACTTCCCTGAGCACCCTGTCCCAGAGCCTCAGCAATATCACAGTAAAGAATTTCATCCTTACATCCAGTCTAAATCTCTTTCAGTTAAAGTCATTTACCCTTGTTCTATCACTATCTGCCCATATAAAAAGTTCCTCTCCTTCTCTTTTAAAAACCCTTGTAAGTACTGGAAAGCCACAATGAGGTGTCCCCAGATCCTTCTCTTCTCCCAGCTCTCTCAGCCTCTCTTCATAAGAGAGGTGCTGCAGCCCCCGGTCATCTTCGTGCCCCTCCTCTGGGCCTGCTCTAAGAGGTCCATGTACCTCTTGTGCTGAAGACTCCAGATCTGGACCCAGCACTCCTTGTGTGGTCTCTTGAGGGCAGAGCTGAGGGGCAGAGTCACCACCTCAGCCAGACAGCTGGTGTTCCTTCTTGTTTTATCAAATTGTTCACTCCTGCCCAAAGAGGTTGGTCCCAAAGATTTCCATCCTTCCAGCACATCTCACTGGACCTAAGATACCTCCCTGAATGACTTTATTTTTTTTCTCAGAGTTGTTTTTCTGCCACCTTAGCAAAGGAGATCAGCCATCAAGGAGCCCAAAGTGTGCCAAAGCAAGTGCAAAGAGAGGTGTGGGGGTAAAAGGTGCTGAATGAGTTGTTAGGTCAGCTCAAGCCATGACAGGTACCTTTGCACTCACTCCTGCTTTCCGTGTGACATAATATTAAGGGTGCTGACAAAGGAGCTCTGTCAAGTCCTGTGGCTGCAATTGTAGGACACATCACACCAAAACACAGCTGCTCTGCCAGGAGCTGGTACCTGCACAGCAGGCAAAGGGATGGTACAGCTGCTGGTGCCTCAGCTATTTCTGTGTAACACTAAGCCCCCAGTGAAGGTGGATGTGAGGCTCTGGACTTGGCACTTTTGAAGGGGCTGAGGCAGAAACCCATTCTCTTCTGCCAGCGCTGCAGCGGAGAGGTTGGAACCTGCAGCAGAGGGATGGGAAGGGCAGGTGGGGTTAGTGACCTCTTAAGAAGCCATGGCAAGGTGTGGTAGCACTGGTGTGTCGCCCCTGTACAAACACTACCTGCCCCTTGGCCAGAGGGGTTGTATAATCATCCTAACATTGTCAGAAAAGTACCTTCTGTAGGCAGAACTTCAGTTATTTTCTCATTAGATCATGAAACATCAGCTCTAAAAATTATGCTGTGAAGTATTAAGAGTACTGTTTTACAGTTTCTCACTGATATAAAGAATACTCTTCCCTTCTTCCCTTTCTCTTGCTGGGGCCTTCGCAGTTCAGGCCTTGGCACTGAAGAAGTCTGGCTTTCCAGCAGGAAAAATCTGAAAACAAGACTCAAAATGTTTAAAACTCCCTGCTCTAAAAAAGTGTGAAGCAGTTCATCTGTAAATTCTCTTGTCAAAAAAATAGCATTAGTGTATAACTAATATCCAGGCTTGACTGACACCAATTATCCTAATCCTCTAAAACAAATCTTCTTAAAATCATTCTGCCAGCTTGCTAATGTCCTGTTTTAGTCTACTGAACTCTAATGTGTGCCATACTGCCAGTGAAAGCAACAGATATGCAGGACTCAGAAGTTTTCAAAATTAGATGAAACGGAAAATAAGAAAACACAGAATTAATTTCAGAAGCAAAAAAAAAAAAAATTCTACATTCTAAGGCTAAACAGAGCTTTACATGGCAGAGGGATTGCTCATCTACAATTGAATGATGTAGGATTTTTAATTAAAATGTGGTGACACCTTTCATGCCTGAGATGCACAGCACTGTAAACAAACTTAATGCATGTCCAAAAGTGCAGGTGACATGAATTGC
This sequence comes from Urocynchramus pylzowi, assembly GCA_013397555.1. Lineage (NCBI taxonomy): Eukaryota > Metazoa > Chordata > Aves > Passeriformes > Fringillidae > Urocynchramus > Urocynchramus pylzowi. The sequence goes on from VZRH01002477.1 coordinate 1,579,249, forward strand.
CTGATTTCACACCCTCATGCCTTTGTGCCCTGTGAACACTTACATTGTACATGCTCTGTGATGGCTTTGTTTGGAGAGCAGTGGAGTGGTCGCAGAAATGCTATGGAAGGTTCAATGTCTGGTCCTGTTCCAGCTCTTTTATTCTTCTGGGTGGTTCTCACACACTGTAGTATACACTGAGGACTGCTTTGCCTTTTATTGTCAAGTTCATGGCTTAGCTTGGGAATTACTACAATTGCAGCCCAGCATCTCTCGACTCAGCTTTGGTACCCCTAAGGGGAATGAGAGAGCTCTTGAAGAGTGCCCGTGGGCTAGGCAGGAATTTGTCCTTTCTTGGTGATGATGAAGGTGATGTGTGATAGAGGCTGTGATTGCTCAGGTTACAAACTATAACGTTGAGATGGAAACTGTTTCTGGGTGCAGACTGCATGCATGGAGGGGTTCTAACCTAAGCAATCACAATCTCTATCCCACACCTTCATTATCATCATCAAGGGACAAAGAGATGAAGTAAAACAAAAATAAATAAAATCACTACTCTTGGGGTTTGTTCCTCCTGATGTTTTATCTTCACGTGGAACAGTAATGCATCTGATTGCTATTGCAAATGCTAGTATGAACAGCACATCATGCTTCAAGGGACAAAACACTTTGTCCACCAGAAAACCTGATTTGCCAACAAAGGGCAGTAAATGCCCTCCTGAGGAAGATGTGCCATCAATGCTGGAGGAATAAAAGTATTTACAACTCTGTGAACATCACTCTGCAGCTGGGGCTGTAGACTGTTTTCAAAGACAAATCTCTAACTCTCTAAGGTGACTTTTTCTGATGGAGACCTGGCATCAGTCTAACTCGCAATTTCAGACTTTCAAAAGGAGAGAAATAAAGCTGTAGCTCCTTCAGCTACTGCCAGAAGGCACCCCTCTTAGCCCTTGACTTGTCAAAGTGGCATCATTACATTTGATAGAAAGTCTGGAAGTTCAGCATCTACAAATACTTGATTGGGGTACAGGAGTGTATATTTGCATGAGTGTGTAAACAAGAAAAGGGGAAAAAATCAAAGGGCTTTGGCACACAACGGCTTTTATATAATAAAAATGTGTGAACAGTACAATAATGCATCAACAATATTTCCTAATGTATCCAAATTTCTTAACGTTGAGACTTTGCAGCTGAACTAATCTTGCACCCCTTGCTGATTATGACAACTGCTCTTAACCTATCATACATGACTGATTTTTCAGATAAGCATTAAGGGATTAACAAGATTCAGAATTATATCTTATTAATTATAACCCCACTGTAATGTGAAGTGTGTACCTAAATCAAATAAGGTCCTTTGACAGTCCATATCTCACCACATATGAATTTATCTGATGTAATGTTGCTCGGCTCTCGACAGAGCTGTCAGGGAATGACTTTAGAGGATTAGACCTGTGCTTAGTGCTGTGCACTGAGGGGTAGACACCACTGGATTCAAGGAGAACAAACGTGGAATACGTGACCTGCTCCTGCCTATGCCGGGGCCTGGAGTTTGCAGCTCGAGCAGCATCAGCAGCACGGACTGCTTGTAATCCCGTCAGGATTCGCGACGTGAAGGGGAAAAAAAGAACCGGCACAAATTTTGCCTTTTTTGGGGGTGAAATGTGCCGGGCTCCAGCCGGAGCCATGTCAGTCCCGTGCCGTGCCGTGCCGTGCCGCTGTGCCGGGCGCGGAGCGGGCTCCGCGGGGCACGTCCCGCACGGGCAGGCACACACACGGACCGCGTCCTGCGGGCTCCCGGCCGAGCTCGGGGGTGCGGGGGTGCATGTGTGTCAGTGTGTCTGTGCGTGTCCGTGTGTCTGTGTGTGTCAGTGTGTCTGTGCGTGTCCGTGTGTCTGTGTGTGTCNGTGTGTGTCTGTGTGTGTCTGTGTGTGTCTGTGTGTGTCCGTGTGCCTGTGCGTGTCCGTGTGTCTGTGCGTGTGTGCGCGGACCCGCCCGGGACAGCGCAGGTGGCCGCCGGGCGGGATGGATGCCCCCGGCACACGGGCGGCCGCGGGGCTCGGCGGCACCGGTAACTGCACAGACACCGACCCCCGCACGGCCGCCCCGTCCCGCCCGGCTTGCCCGCAGGCGGCGGCTCTCCGCAACGTGACTTTGCTTTGGTTTTGGTTTCTGTGGGGGCTTCTCTTGTTTGTTCAGCAAATCCCGGGCATGCTGCGTGTGTGAGCGGAGCGGAGCGGGGCTGAGCGCCTGTCTGCGGCTGGCTTCTCAGCAGGCATTGTACGCGAAAGCAAGCTGCTCGCTCGGACCAGACCCAACAGCGACCGCGGCACCGTACTTCATGGCAGGCCGGTGCCGGGGCAGTGTTACCGGCAAGGGGATCGGGGTGGGGGGAAAGGCGAGTTTTGGTTTGGAACGAATTTGGCCGCGGTTTGACCGCAGCTGTCCCGTCGTGGCACGAAGCCGCCGACGGCCCGGGAGGTGTTTCCTGCTGCCAGAGCAAAGCAGCCTGGTGGGCCCTTTGGGATAGATAATTCAGGGAAGTGCCGTTTTGCTATGTAAACCTTTTGTAAAAGGTGCATTTCTCGCCCAGAAAAGCTGCATCTGCCGCCTAACGCAACAGTTCCGTCTGGTGCTGAAAGTGCCGCTGCGGTAGGCGGAGGTAAGAAGCGGCCGGAGAGCCCCGGCGGGGCACTGGCAAACTTCACTCGGACTGTTCCAGGAGCTCCGGAGCGGCGGAGCAGGGCAGGGCAGGGCGAGGCGCGGGGGTCGCAGCCGACATGCCGGGGGAGAATTCCTCAATGGCGCTGCCCACGCCCGCTCCGGGGGCGCGCGGGACCGCGGGCCACGCCCCCCGGGGCGCACGTGTGGGAGCCCTCGCCGCGCGCTCCCCGCGG
>VZRH01002477.1:1584648-1613078 GCA_013397555.1 Urocynchramus pylzowi
GCTGGAGCCGGCTGCCCCCCGGCTCGCCTTGTGCTCGCCCCAGGTGCGGACAGGGTGGACCAGCGCGGGGCGTACCCCTTCAAAAACGCCTAACCTGGACTGCGTTTCGCAGGGGAGCAAGCTCTTCACCATCGCCCTGCGAGCGTACCCGGCTCTGGTCCGATTGTTCGGATGTTTTCGCCCACGTATTATCCTGAATAGTTTCGCGGTTCCAGATCTTGTCGCCGTTCCACAGCTGGAGAGATTATCGTTACGGCATTGAGTATGCACAGAATACTGAGATACTGGATGTTTACTTTGAGCACAGTAAACTTTTGTTTTAAAGAGCTAATTTGGTTTTTTTTTTTTTTCCTAGGCTCTCTCAGAAATGGAGGGGACGCTTGTATTATTAGTTTCTTTCCCGATGAAGTTTATTTGCACTTGCAATGCCATTCGTGTGGGATAACTTGTCTTTTCTTTCCTTGTCTGTTTTGCTATGGCAAAGTGAGCTAGCTTGGAAATAAGTTTACTTTGTTGTCCTGAATGGTGAAAACATCCTTATTTCTTTATTTCTGAATTGACATAGTACATTTTCAAAAGGTCCACTGCTTTTAGACATATGCCAGAAACAAAAACAATGAAATTTTTAAAAAATGACAACAGGGAGAAGTTAGGCATTTCTCTTGATCCTAACTTGCACTGGACTAAGAGCATGTGTGAGTGGTACTGTGATTCCCCCCTGAAAATTCAAGAAAGAAGTACAGTGATGTTTACCAGTTGCTTGGGAACACACTGAAACCTGTTCATGCACCCCCACACAGTAGTGGGAATAATAAAGGCTGAAACATTGTTCCTTACGCTTAGCTCCATTGAATTACTGATCATCAATTCAGTTAAAACTTGGGTAGGTATGTTTTAAAATGTGGGCAGATTGGATTTTACCTGTTCCTGTTGAGAGCCTTATATTAGGAGGCATAAATAACCATCCTGCCTTGGCACACCTTTAAGGTCATCCTCATCCTTTCTCTGGGTGATTTCTGTTTACCTGTTTACTATTGAAAGTGCATTTCTGGCTAAGGGGGTGTGTGTAGGGGTGGATAATAAGGGGGGGTTACTTAAAAGTTGGATTGCAGTGAAAGGAGGCTGTCCAGCCTTTTTACAAGGTATTTGGAAGACAGATCAGCTGGATGAATGAAGGCTTTTGGTGCTGTCTGGGAAGAAGGGTCTTTTGGGCAGTGACTTTGGGTTGTAGAGATGATTTTAAAACAAGGTTTTGGTGTTTTGGAAGGCATTCTTGTACAATTCGTGATAAAAACTAGAACAGAACTTGTTTTATAAATAGGCAGCAAGCTATTTACTATGAAGAAAGACTTCTGGCTCTTGTGCTTTAATGTGAAAGTTGTGAGACTCCAAACAGTGCATGGAAGTGCTGCACAACAGTCCAGGACTGAAAGGGACTCAATATCTCAATACTGTTTGAAAAACCAAATGGAGAAAAATTTTCACCAGATGTCAATAGTAACCAATCCCCTTGTTATAATAAGAAGTACCATGGGTATGTGAGGCCCTGGAATAGCAGCTGCTGTCTGTAACTGAGATGTGGGCTGCCTTCAGCAGGAACATTATTCCTGTGACTAACAACTGATTACTACAGTGCATGCAGGTTCCCACGTTGGTTTAAGTAATTTCTCTTCTACCATGAAACCTTCCCATTCTGCTTATTATCTGAAGTCTTATGAATGCATACACACAAATCCCAAATTTAAATTCAGCATATTTTTATTTTATCTGATGGATTATACATGTAGATGAATGCCCACAAAACTTCCACAGCTTAACATTTGTGGGGATGTGGGGTGTTCATGGGCAACTGGACCAGAACATCTTTGTGGGACATGTACTGTTGTAAGTTATTGTTTTGGGATATAGGTATTACTCAGAACTAAGAGTTCAGAACAATTTGTTTCGAATGTAAGACTTTAGGTACATGCTAACTCAATTTGTCATGAAAATGTACTTATGTCATATCAGCCCATCATTATTTAAAGGCTTATACTTTTAATTAGTATGACTTTAGTCTTCAGCCTAAGTGTTGGAAGAAGGCAAGAGATTTGCCTAGTGAATGAATTTATGTCAGATTATGTCAGTTTTGTGTGAAGTGCTTCATATTTTTGTAGCTACACAAACATAAGTTCTGAACAACTTTTGTCCAATAAAGGAAATTTTCCTTTCAGCTAAATGAGAGAAACTAGTTGGTTAGGATTGTGCTGTTTCCAAATTAATTTCAAGAGCATTTCAAGAGAGTTAAGATTGCATCAAAGAGAATGAACAGAAGTAAAATTTTCAGGGGTGCTGGGTATGCATAGGAGCTGCTGGCTGACATTTGAGGCTAATAATGAAATGTAACTTTTCATCTTTGTAGACCAGTGATACAAATCTATCTTTGGCCTATTTTAAAATACTGACTGGTTAAATGATCGAAACATGGTTAAAGGCTGACAGACCCACTGCACTGCTTGTTGGCTTTTGCATTCTCATCAGCTACTCTCCATTTTCTAGTAAGATAATACAATGGCTCCCCTTTTCTAGTAGGTGTATGGCTAACGATGTCACTGAGGCATAATTGACCCAAGTTCAGTCGGCTCCTCAGAGTGAGAAGATTGATGTCCTTGTGCAGAGGGATCTTCTGGCCTGAGGACAGAAGTCACTCTGTTTTTGAGGACCTGTTACTACTCTGCTGGAGCTTTACTTGGTGGAGAAAAGCTAGTGGGTGCTTCAGGTCAGATGCAAAGCTGCAGCTTGGTCTGTGAGGCCAGTCACCCAGAGTGCCCTCTGGATCAGGTGATGCTCCAGGGACTGCAGGTGAAAGGGTGATGTGCTGCAGCTTCTGGCTCCCCAGGTCCCAAAGCTCCTTCTTGGGGTTAACTGGCATTTGCAGGGGCTTGAGGGGGTGCCCTGTAGGAAAACACTGTACTATAAATTTCTCCTTCAAGACTTGAGAAAAGTTTTGGTGGTGGGTGGAGTGTTTTTGGAGGCTTTTTTTTTTTTTTTTTGAGAGACTCTGTAGAGCCTGGGGGAACTTGGAAGTCCCTGATGTGAGGAGGCAGGGGACAGAGTATGGCAGGAACCACGTTGGCTGGCTGGTGTGTGGAAATGTTAAAGCTGTGTTTGCAGTGGAGTGTCTGTGTAATTCATCTGCTGCTAAGAGGCTGTGGTATTGCCCTTTTCTCATTTTGCCTCTGCTGGAGAAGGGCAGCTCTCCCTGTGTCTGGGCAGGGTCCCAGAGCAATGCCATTGGTACCTGCTGCCCTGGGCTGCCTCAGCTGAGTCAGAGCTTGACGTGCTGCCAGTGCTGCGTTGGTCCCCACGGCGAGGGGTGGAAGGTACTTTGAACTGGTGTGGCTGCACTCTGGGTGGACTCTGCACCTCGCCGTGAGAGCAGCACGTCCTGCTCTGAGTCACACATACCCTCTTGGGTACCACCAAGGGCTGAAATCCATGTCAGGGCTGCCACTGGGGACCTTGAGCCCATCTTGCACCTGCTGGACACCAGTGAGTCCTGCTGGTCTGAAAGTAAAGCAAGAATTCATAATCTTAAGAGCTGCTCTGAGTTGAAGGAAGCCTGTGACTGATGTCTTCAGCTCAGAACAGAACTGCTTGTATTCAGTCAAGTGTGTGGCCTGAAGTTAAAAAAAAAAAATGTTTTCAATGTGAGATTAGTTAATTTAGAAGTCCCTATGGGATGTGAACCTTCTCAAAAACTTGCTTCCTTTGCCTGTTACCATAACACCACCCTGCTCATCCTACCCTGGTGGACCCTCTCTAATGGTCACAGGAGAAGTAGGTCTTTTGTGGTGATAGTTCATAGCTAGTGTTTGCTGAAAACCACAGTGGGTTCTTCTGCCTGTCACATGATGGGGTGTTCCTAGGTAGGTTTTGAAATTTGGTCTGCCTAGCAGGTTGTTACCAAGATTTCTGTTCCTCAGGATTGAATAAATGGATGAGATGTCACAGGAGTAGTTTTACAGAGTCCCTCATAACTCAGGTAATGAGGTAAGGTATTTTTGCATTTATGTATGAAGAAAGAAAAGTGCTGTTCTATAACATTCAAATTCTATCCTTTGCAATTAAAACACAGTGAAATGCTGAATTTTCTGATTTGAGGTACTGATTTGAAGAGTGAGATAACAGAAAACTCAAGCTATAATAGGCTGAAGAGTGATACTGCCCCTTGAGATATACTGGCTTATTGTACATTACAAAGATTTTTGATACTTGGGTAGCAACATGCCTTACAATTAGTTTACAATGGGAGGTCTGATGAATACCACCATCCAGAAGAAATATACGTAATTTCTTTCTTCTAATCAAATTCACATGTTCTGCCATAATGCACAAGTTCAAATCTGTTCTTCTGGCCAGCTGCCGGCAGAGTCCAGAGCCACTGGAACTGTAAATACAACAGACAAGTCGTTTTATGATATGAGACTGAAGAATTCAGCATTGGCACAGCTCCTAGTGTGGTTGCTTTGGCTCATTGTCAAAGCTGATGTTTATATCTGTGTTTGTCAAGCAAGATTAGTTAGCCTGGTTAATTATACACAGGAATGTATAATTTTTACTTGACAATCAGATGAATATAAACTTGGGCATTTTAACACTTGTTTTTGTTCTTCATCAAATTATTCTCAATGACTTTTGAAACTTTCAAAAGAAATACTTCTCTGAAAGAGTCACTTGGAGAATCTTTCGGATAAATTCTTCTTTTAGCAGGGACAGGGTATTGGAGAAATGATCAATATTTTACAGACAGTGATGCACATGTCTGTAAGTTGGTTCAGAAGCATGGGAAGCCTCTAGGGAATGGTGTTTGAGTTAATACTCAGGTGTTGAAGTTGCAGCAAGTTGAATTCAGTAGCTGTTATGTATCATCACTCTTAAAAACCTGACTGTAGTGCACTGGCAAACTTATTTCATGGTAGGCAGTGGCAAAAACCTGCTGCCTTCAGTGTGTGTTGGACCAGAGCCTTTGGCTGCCAGGTGGCTTCTCTTGCTCCTCCTTTCCCCCTCTTGCCAGAGAAGCCTGTATCCACCCAGGGACCTTTATCACACTGTGCCAGGAGCCTGTCCGCGTGCTTTACAGCCAGAGTCCCAGAGGAAGGCAGAAGGTGGTTAATCCTATAAGTGAAGGGAAATGTCAGTGCTCTCAGGCAATGTAAAGATATGACTGGTCTGTTTATCCTGAGTTTGTGTGTGTGTTTGTGGCATCAGGGCAATTTTTTTTTTGTTTGTCTGTTTTACAGTCCAGCGGTGCTTCATGAGTCTTGCTAGACTCTAGTGTTACACAGTGGTGGCAAAGCAGTGAAGTTTTCCACAATCTCTCATATATTGGTCATGCATTTTCTGCAGTAACTTCTTATTCATTGCTGTGCCTGCTCTGCTAGCAGTTCTTGCTGCTACCATGTCAGCTCTTAATGCCAGGGACTTGCAGAGGTTGCCTTACTGGTGTGCTGGCCAGCAGCTTGATCACTTGCAAGCCCTAAGTATGTATGTGCCGTTTAGTTTGCTTTTCTATGAGGACCCATTGCTCACTGAATGCCAGTGTGACTGTAATACAGGTGGCATTAAGGCCTCTGTGTGTGGGGAGTGTTTGTCCTTTGTACTCATGGGGATGTGTGTGTGGCATTGCAAGGTGCAGTATCCTTGGGAAAGCCACTGAGGAAATGACAAGATTCAGAGTTCAGTGCCCTGTCCTGCTGAGCTTGCATTTTGGGAGGGAGGAGAGCTGGCCATGGAATCACAGAATCAATCAGAGGAAAAGACCTCTGAGATCACTGAGTCCATGCTGTGACTGAACACCACCATGTCAACTAGACCATGGCACTGAGTGCCACATCCAGTCACCTCCAGGGACAGTGACTCCACCACCTCCCTGGGCAGCCCATTCCAATATCTAATCACCCCTTCTGTGAAGAATTTCTTCCTAATGATCCTTGCTATTAATAATTGTGTGCCTTTTCCCAAGGTAATTGTTAATGAATAATTCAGTCCATTTCATACAGTTCATAATAGCAGTATAAGTTAAAATGGACATTGATTCTCATAACACTGATGCAGTACAGGAGGTATGCAGTAAAAGTGGCCTGTTACTTTGCATTAAAGATTCCAGCTGTTTTAATCCCAATGTCTTTATTTGATTTCACACTTCTTTCCTGACTTCCAGATTTATCAGTATGGTGGCTTAGTGTAATAAAGACTTATCCTGCATGTTGCTTCCTGAGAAATTTACTTGATTTATTATTTGGAAGTATCCTCTTCTGTATTGCACAGGTGTGTTTTTTAATATTTTTTCCCTGAGGTGGTGGTGGAACAGTACTGCAAGTCCTTCTTGTATGTGTGTGGAAGGGATGAGAGAGGTGATCACAATGATCCAAGCATGTAGGCATTTTTAATTAGACAGATTTTTGTTGTTTCCTGAACAAACTCGATACGCTTGGAAGAGATCAATGCTTTTATCAAATGTTTCAAGATGACTCTTACTAAGACAAGGTACTTTCTTCTTTTTTGTTTCTTTGAGGTATTCACTTTTTTTCTGCTTCTCTAGCAATTGGATTGAGTTTTCTCATTGTGTAGCAGCAGGCCCCATAGCGCTCACCCATCTTGCAGTGGATGGCTTGAGAATGAGAAGGTTAGGAAGGAAAGCCTAGGAGTAAGTGTTACTGGTTTTCACCTCTATGAAGGAGGATGTGTGCATACCAGCTTGAGGGAATTTGAAGCCTTGGTTGGGATTTGTCATGACTGTAATCCTTCTGTCACAAAGCTGAAGACTGAAACAACATTGTTAGAAAGCTGTCAACAACATGTCTCCCTGAGCTTCTGTGGAAAGGCTTTATTGGTAAGGTTTACTACTAGAGGAGCTCTTGGGAAGAGATGTTTTGGAAACTGCTTCTGGTACTTGTGCAATGGCTGATGACTGCTGTGGTGGGCTCCTGGGTTAATAACTGGTAGAGTGGTACAGAAATTTGGTGGGGCTTGACAGAAGATTTTGACTGATGCATAACACTACATAACAGTTTGGTTTAGACCTGTTATTGCTTTGAAAAGATGTTACAGAGTTGGTCAGAAAAGCAAGGAAGTCTCTCTGTTCAGTCAGTGAGGTGAAGTAAGATCATGAAGGAGGCTCATGCCAAGTAAATCATCTATCTCCCACTGTTTAAACTATTCACAGGCATGTCATCCCATCAGCACACCACTCGTGATCATTGCTGTGAATGATCTGGAGAGAGCTGTAAGCTCTGTTTCCCCTCCATCACTCACACATATGCATCTAGTATCTCTCAGTGACAGAAAGGAGCTTTTTCCCCTGCAGTCACTTTTCTCTTGACATTGTGCTTTGATAAGATTAGTAGGTGAATAAACTTAGTGCCAACATGCAAAGCACTTAGTAGAAAGCAGCTGATTAAACAAGCTACTTGTTGCCGTGATTTTTCACAAATAAAGTAATCAAAGAGATTTTTGCTGACCATAGTGGTTCCATGGAGGCTTACTAAATGTTCATGTTTAGCCACCCAGATAAAAATGAGTAGTCTAAATGACAGGAGTACAGCATAGCACTCTCTCTGCACTGACTGGAAACAGCACAGTTTGTCCAAAGCTTTGCAGTTGGAAATGGCAGAGTAGCCATGTCTTTTGCCAAACATTGGGAAATTGCATCCTGCTTTGTAGCAAAAGAAGATATCCATTTTGAGTCTTGTGTCTATCTAGTTCATGTGAATCCTTTGGTCAAAATAAATAGTCTGTTTTCTGTACTTTCTTTCTGGACCTGAAAATCCAAACAAGATATATGTCTGCATTTTTCCTGTCTGTAAGTCATAATATAATTAATCATTGCTTATGTATTCTTGCACTGTAATTTTTTATACAAAGTGATAAGACAAATGTTTTTAAAATTTTGGCTCCAGTTCAGCAATTCACTTAACTACTTTTTCTTAAAGGCACTTTCAGATCAATGGGACTTCAAGCACATATTCTGGTGCTTGGCTTAGACTATGCTAGAATATGTTTAGAAAACTTCCTTGGTATATGTTATACAAACATCCCTGGTGTTTGTATAATTTTTTTTCTTACATTTGAAATGCAGGTCATCTTTTTTGTGGTCTCCTGGGAGGCAGCAAGGAGCCTCACTTGATGAAATAGGTAGCAGTTATGATTTTTATCTGACCTTTGCAACTGACTGTCTTATGGCAAACTTGCCTTAATACCATTAACAGTAGCACTTATTCCACTATGCATGCAAAGAGATAGGCAGTGTGTGGTGAGGAATGCCATATGGAATGGGAAAAGCCTGGGGTGTAAGAACAGTGGGCTTTGTGGTGGTGGAGGTCAGCATGGAGCTTCCTGACTGCCTTGGAACTCCAGGGGATGAAGAAAGCTTCTTGCATAGCCCCTCACTGGACCATGTGGGTAGAAAAAGTAGAGCAGAACCAGGAGAATTGGAGAGAGAAGATATTAAAGAGGTGGTGGGAGGGGGGAAGTGTCAATTAGTCCTCCACTTACCTGTGCCTAGGTTGTTAACAGTCCTAGGGTGTTGTGCTTGCTGCTAAAGACTGTATGTGTAACTGCATCCTTCCCTTCTGATTTCCCACAGGAAATCTGGTAGAAGTGGTTTGAAAAGTGGAAAAAGGAGAAGCTTCACCAGAAATGCTGTAACATGTCCTGCTGCTAAGACATAAAAGCCATGCCATATAAGTAGATGTGCACAAACAGGAGAGAGTCCCCCAGAATGTATTGATAAGTCTGTTCTTGACAATATTCACCAATGTTTCCACCTAAATAAGTTAACTCTCCCTCTGTCATCTGCTGGATGGAGCACGTGCGTGTTGTCTCTGAAGCAGGCCAACAGGAAGGGTCACTGCCTGCTTAACTGTTTTACAGACTTCCTCCTCATGAAGGAGCAGTGAGAGCATTCAGGAATGCTGGTCCTCATTGCTCAATTTGGTGTAATTCAACATTTCATGGTGGTCAAACACTGAAGTCTCAAAGTTGTGCATTTTACCAAGATATTTGAGTGCATAGCTTGATGTTTAACTGGTGATGTAAAGGCTCAGTGCAGTCTCACATTTGTACTGATAATTTCTTGGCAAGAGTAAAAATGTAGTTGACGTGGGTTTTTTTTGTTTGTTTCTTTACACTTGGATGTCTGCAACTGAAACATCTGAAACAACTGAAATGTTTTTCTTTGCTGGCACTTGGTTAAAAGCGTGTTTCACTACTTACCATCTGTAGAAGCTACTGCTGCTCGTTATAAGCTGTATTAGTACAATGTTTTGGCTGCAGCTAGAAAAGGCACTGGCTGTGCCAAAGCCTACTATAGCTACAGGCAAACATAATACCTATTTGACCCCCACACTGAAAAGGGCATATGTAACCCTATAGCTCTGCCTCCCCCTTCAAGTATCTGTCCTGCCTTCCCCCTCTGTGCTTCCCACCACAGAGATGCATTTGGACCCCATATCTCTAGCAAAGCCAGCTGCAGGACCCCCCACCAGGTGGTTTCTTACCCCTGCTCTTTCCACAGCCTGCCATGCCTATGCAGTCACTATCTCTCATCTCCATCCCAGGGAAGAGACAGGGATGAGGGCTGCTTCCTCTGGCTGCCCCAGCAGCTGGCATCCTGGGAGAGCAGCCTCTGTCCAGCCTCCAGCTTGGCTCAGCCTTGGCTTCCCCTGTGGTGGCTCTGAGTACATACTGCTCTTGTCACATTGGCTGCCAGAAGAAAGATTATGGAGAGGAAGAGGAAGAAGGAGGGAAGTGAGCCAGAAAGAACACTCCAGCCTTTCTGCATCCTCAGGAAACATCCTGAACTCACACCAGAGAGACTGCCTCCCTTGCTCAACAGTTGCAGTGCTTCCTGCAAAAGCTACCTTAGATGCCATATAACATTATTGCTGTAAGAATCTGTCCTGAACTGGTCCTTGAGAAATCTCCTGAGGGCTGCTGCCTCAGTGAGTTGTGCTGGTGGGGGTCTGGGTAAGGCTCCAGAAGGGACTGCAGCAAAGCAGAGCAGCAGGTGTGGCAGGCTGAGACCTGTCAGGCATGGGTGTGTCCCTGTGCAAGGCCACTGCCCCAGCAGGAGAGTTGAAGCCTGTATCAGTGGCCACTACACAGCTGGCCTTTAGGTTGGTCTCTTCTGTCAGGTGGTGGCAGCATAAATCCACGGGAGACACTTGACCAGTGGATGAGGGGAAGTGGGAATTCAGCAGCCTGTGTTCAAATCCAGAATCTAGCGTTGTCCATGGCTGGGTTAGGGAGCAGGCTTCCTTGTTCAGGAGATGAGAGCTTTTGTGAATATCTTTGAGACGTGCAGATGTAAGGCTGGCAGTCAGTTTGTGTGTGTGCATGTCTGTCTATGCATGCTTTGCTCAGAGTTGCTGAGTGTCTGTCCACACATACCTTAGTGGTGCGAGTACCAGCTGTGTACATGGTGGAGAGGGAAGGCACTAAAACACTTAGGAAGATGTATTTGGGTTTTTTTTTATGAATGCATTTTATTGCCTAGCCTTAGAACAGGTGTACAGTTTTATTTTTGCAAATTTCCCTTGAATCTGAATATCTTGTTTTCCTTCCTGCACAGAAGGATGGTATGTCTCTGAATACACATCTGTCCACTTTAACTGGGAGATAACACTTTTGTGAAGTGCACGTGTGGACAGAGCACTACAACTTTATGTGCAGGCAAAGCCTAAGATGTAAAGACTACACATTCTTGAACCATAGTAGAAATTATTTCTGATGGTAATTTGTTATAGATAATTTTAATGGGTTTTACACTTAATTATTAATTCAAGATCTTATGCAGGATATCGTTACCTAGGCAAGGTCCTCTGTAAAGGTATGGGTGAGCAAAAGATGTGTGGGTAGTGAGACGGCTTCCTTCAAAAATTAACATAGGGGATAACTGGTCTCATCAATTAGCATGAATTTGGTTTTATTGCTGTGATAACAAGCACTTAAGAACGTTGATATCTCTGTATATGCAGCGCAGTGATGTCTTAGCAGCCTCAGCAGCTCTGACAGGGAGGACCCTTGAGGCATATTTGGGGTACCTGCCAAGTGTGTCGGTGTGTCTCTGCACCCTGCATTCCTCTCTGGCAGTGAAGGTGTTTTTCACTGGGCCAGAGGGGGCAGAGGAGGGCATCTCCCCCAGTGTGGTGCTGCTCTGGTGTGGCGGGATCATGCGGGGTCACAAGAGGCGTCCTGGGTGGTGGCCTCGAGGAAGGACTGTTCTTGGCAGCTGGGGCCTCCTGTCCCCTTGGCACACGGGCTGCAGGGTGGTGGCTCATCACCTCTGCCTGCCAGGATGTCCAGGGCTGCCCGATGAGCTCCCGGGAAGCGTTTGAGGTGCTGCATACCAAATGTGAGCTGATAAAAGCCTTGTGGGCTCTGTTGCTCACTTGCCTTGGGCCCACAGGCTAAAAATAAATGGGTAATAATAAGAAAAGGATGTTGGCAGCTCAGGCAGCTCCAACAGCAGCAAAAGTTTGCCTGTGTTGTGGCTGTCTTTCCTGACCTTTATTAGTGCAACCACAAGAGCATCAAAATATGCAGTTATTTAAATGTTGCAAACAAAAAAAAAAAGTGGTGTAATCCTCTGGGTGACTAGTAGCAGAACTGAAAAGGTCTGACTTGCTGATGAAGAATGAAAGGCTGGAATGTTTCAGGAACTGTGAGATTATCTTTCTACCCCACAGATGAGAAATGTTCCTCAGAGGATGTCTGTGCTGGTTACCGGGCTTTTATTCCCTGCTGAGAAACTGAACATACAGGGACAGTCCTTACAGATTTCCTTAATGAGCTTGCACTTATTTATGAATTTGCCTTTCTGCGGGGGTGGTGCTTGTCACGATGTCCCCCAGGGCTCATTACAGGGGATGCTTTCTCCATCTGCATCAATTGCTTGGGATGCTTTCTCATTAGTGCAGCTTGGCCAGGTTTGGCTCTTTGGGGAGAGGACTGAAAGAGTTTTCTGAGTGATGAAAGAGGGCTTCAGCAAAAGGCAAAAATAATCCTAAATGTAATTAGACAGCATTTTTATTAAAGTGTGGGAGATAAGCCTCTGTGCCTGTGTTTGCAGCGCAGGAGGGAGGGACAGCCCAGTAAGAAGGAGAGCCGGGAAGCGCCTTGAGCGCCCGTGTGGGTTTCCCCTCTCCCCTCCGCAGCTCCGGCTGGAGCGACTCGGGAGCGAAGCCGGCATTTAATCGCCGATGGCCGCACGCTCCGCACGTAGCGCTGTCGTTAAGCCATCATCCCGCTGGCCCCGCGCCAGCGCTCCGGGGCGCAGGGGCGGGCGGTCTCTCTAAACCGAACAGCCTCTATTGATACATCGATGCACTGCGCATGTTTACAGCTGCTAATTGGAGACTTAATCTGAATATCCTTGACTGAAGTGATTCACTGGCGATAGCCGTTTACATTTCGGGTCCTGCCGTGGTGGTATGCCTGCTCTCCCAGCACGCCGATCGCTTCGGGAGCGCTGCTGCCGCTGCCTGCCTGCGTGCGAGGCACAGCGACCCGCTAGCAACACAGACCCAAGCTAGTTTTAGGTCAGAGGAGGATGGAAAATACAAATCTTGCCTGATTCTGCGTTTGCAGAAGACGAGAGAAGCACTTGAAGTACTGGAGGAAAGTGTTAATTGACATGCGCACAGACATAGGTAGCTTAATTAAGCATACAAGAAAGGAGGTTAATTCTTTTAATTACTACAACAGGCAAAGATGCTCGCTGCAAGGACAGTTGTGATCCTACAGTTGTGTCGCTGATCGACAGTTGTGGCCGATTTGTTTCCTTAACTTTCAGTGTTCTGTTTTCTCCTTGCTCTGCCCAGAGGTTGAATACAGAGAATTCGGGTGGTGGTCTGAAAGCAGTGTTAGTTTCCTTGGCTTTTTAAAAAAATGTGAGCAATGTAGACAGTATACAGTGGTAGATAAATGCCTGGAACTCTTTTGCCCTTGGAAACCTGGAGAACTCCTTCCATGGTCAGATCCTTTCAGAGTTTCTGAATTGTCCCTTGACTTTAGGATCAGGTAGGATGCCAGGAAGTATCCAGCAATGAGAACAGCTCAGCAGAGCTCACTGCTGTCTCCAAAGGATGGTCCACAAATGCTCCCTGTTCTCTTGACAGTTGCAGATGGCTGCTGCCCACACGAGGCACAGCTGTTTCCTGCCTTCCCATTTCACAGTGGCACTGCTCTGGCAGCCAGCTTGAACTTGAAGGGCATCCAGATTTATTTCTAAGTGTGTATTCTGCTAAGAAAAATAAAAAAAGTAGTCACAAGCTGAAACAGTCCTTCATATTAATAGGCTACGAAAAAACAAATTTTGTTGCCAATCATTAGGAAAGCTTCTTAAGCCCCATCACAGATTCATTTAACAGGGAGATCATTTTTAAAGCAGCATCAGTCTGTCATCTGGCTTCCTTTCAGGCACCTTCCACAAGATTTGAAAGCTTATTAGGGGCTCCTTGAACTACAACTAGATAACATGCCAGTCATCAACAGCTGTGTGGCGTGGAGGTAATCTATGAACAGAGCTTTCAGGGGTAGCTCTTTTTTTCTACCTTTAGTTCTTAGAAGAAATGTAACAAGCAGGAACAGTTTTCTATCTTACAGTAATCAGAATATTATCAGGTAATAAAAAACTTTTGTTTGGTAAGCAGAAATAAACCAGTGTCTTAGCATCTTCTTCCTGCAGATGAGAGAATAGTCTTTCCCACAATTCCCGCCCTCAGGTTGTTCCTCAAAAAATTCTTTAAAAAGTGCTTTTATGTATCTGCAAGCAGCAAGCAAGCTGTGGTGCATGCAAAAGACTAAATATAATAAGAAAGGAGAGATGAGGTTGCAGCTCCTGGAAGATCTGAATCTGATGACCAACCTAAGCAAGGAGAAGCAAGTGCCAGACCACCTGGTGAAAGTGCTGTCCATGGAAAAAGGATTTTTTTTACACAGTTACAAGTAAAAATTTGATTGAAGTCTGACAGCCAAGTTATGGTGAGGAAATGAGGGACCAGTTTCTCATGCAGTATTGCCACTGAAGCCCATTTCATGTGTTGCTTGACTGAAACGAGCAGAATTTTACTCCCTCTTGGAACTGGTGATTCCCTTTCCAACAGGCACTAAGCTAATGTCTCTGATTTGTTGGTGTTTCAACATAATTTTTTCCCCTCTGTTCCTTCCCATCTCTTTAGAGTATTAAGTTAGACCAATGTTCCCAGTTCATGCTTCAGTATAGTGATTGAATATTTTAACTTTCATAAATTCAAACAAACTAATATTTAATAGTGTTCATGAATATTTTATACTTAACCATTATAAGCTATGCGGCAGAAAACACTTGGGTGCAATTGGCTGCAATAAGAAATTACTTAAGAAACACCCCATGGTGTTTGTATGTCAGTCAAGCCTCAACTGAGAATCTCTTGCCTTTGATCCTGAAATGTCAGACTACTCGTGTTCTTTTAATGTAGAGCATGCTGGATGCTTTTCCCTTTCTGGATGTAAAGACTGCACATCTATGAACTAGAATCAGGTTGAGCACAATATACTTTCAAAACCAAGACAATCAAGTGAATCCTGGTAGTCCTAATATCCTAGAGGACTGGTCAAAAGTGATTTTTGTTTTCCCTCAAGTTCAGAACTGAGAACCACATGTTGGGCTGAAATTTGGGACCTTCTGACCTGGTGTCACCCCTGCTTCCTATTAAGCACTGTTCATTTGCACTTAGAAACATCTTCTGAGATATTTTCTGAAATGTTCTGTTCCAAGTATCAGGCTGCTCTAGCATTGCTTATTTTGTAAATCATGTCTCACAGCATGATCCTGGCCATCAGCTAAGAGAATTTGTTTTTCTGCCTGCTAGAAGCACCGGGAGGCAGGAAAAAAATCCTCTCAATAGAACAGTTGTTTTTCTATCTGCCTTCAAACTTTGCTAGTGTCTTGCAGTTTGACTTGCAGATTTCTCTGGCTGACTTGAGTGTAATACTTAGACTGAATGATAGATAACTTATTTTTGCAAGCTTCTGTGCAATGTGGAATTTACTGTTGATTCCTGGGTCCTTGCTAAAGCTGGTAATTGCTGTTTAACTTGTGGTTGATTTGCACCCTCTTGGGAAACCTAACATCCCTGAAAATAACAGGACAGAATGTTTAGTCTTGATGATTTGCTTTTCATTTTCCAAGTTTTGTGGGGTTTAATTTATGACTGTTGACTAGACTACCAGAGCATTGGTCTTCATATGGTGGTGTGTATGAGTGACTCCAAAGGCATGCATCTGGAGATCAGTTTTTAACTATTCAGCTGTGTAAGACAAACTCTTCTTTTTTAACTTAGAAAAGGGGAGTGTTGTGGACATTTTCTGAGTGCTTACACTGGGAAGTTAAGCCAACCAACAGCCATTGCAATAGATTGTATTGAAAAAGAAAAAGTTAGGTTCATTCCTGCTCATTACTGCCTGCTATAGTAAGTTTGATTAGTTTAGGTTTGGTGATTTTTAATGAAGAGAGGAGTTGCTTCCAAAAATGGAGTGTGCTGTTATGGACACAATAGCCAAAAGTGTAGGAAACATTTTTTACTAACACTCCACGTGCACACATGGTAAATGGTTTGATTATTGTTATCGAGCCTCTGGCTTTTGTAGCTAGACTGTGCACTAAACTGGCAGATACCAGTGTTCACAAATTACCTAAATTAAGTCTGGGTCACGCATCTCATCTCCTGTTTCTTGTTTGCTTTAAATGAATCCAAAAGTACTGCTAACAGCTGGAATCCCTGCTGAGGCCAGCTTGATCTGCTCTGGAGCTGCTCCAGCCATTGCTCTGATAAAGCTTGATATCGTTTCAACAGTCTCTAGGAGGACCAGAATGATTTCCCTTCATTGTTTAAAGTTTCATTCAAATATTCGCTGTGCCAGGAAAAAGGATATTTCACTTCTGCTTTTCTTCTTTTGCTGCTGCTACTAGAAAACTTTTTTTTCTTTTTGCTTTTCCGAAAGTTAGGCTATAGTGTGGCCCATACTTTAGGATTCGGTGGGAATTGTTCCACTTAATCTCCAGGGATGGAGTGTTGCAGTTGCAAAAGATGCACACTGTAAATAAATAAATTATGCATCAATGTTGGAGACAAAGCACAGGTTCTAAGAGAACATATTATGTGGGGGAGGCCATGGGAAACTCTGGCCTTTTACCTAGATTTCCATAGTAAATAAAGCACCTAAATCCCTTTTAGGATCTGCCCTTCAGTCTGTTGTTCAGTAGCTTTTTGTGGCATTAAAAATAGTAGTAAGATTGGATTGATTTTTAGGCAGTTTGGTAATCTTGAAATAATGTCTACTCTCCAAAGAGAGACTTAAGGCCACCCTAATTTTGTGCTGTACATTGACTTAAAAACGAGGCACTGTTGGTCAGCAGGGCTGTATTCCTGTCGTGCACCATGCCCCTGGTGTGGGGAGCAGGGCTGGCACGGCAGGTGCCCGTGCCCTTGGCAGCACCCTGCTCCAGCACTGCCCTCCTCTCTGCCCAACCGCTGGAATCGCTGCCCCCTCTCCTTGGTACTCTTAGCTCTCAGGGTGTGTTGGGTTTGCAGGGCAAGGTTTTGGTAGTTGAGAGGCTGTCAGGGGTTTTTTGTGAGAAGCTGCCAGAAACTTCTCCCATGTCTAACAGAGCCAATGCTACAAGATGGACCCACTGCTGGCCAAGTGGAGAACTTGGGGGTGGAGCTGAGCTTGGGAGAAAGGGAGGGGTAGGGGGAAGGTGTCTTAAAGTTTGGTTTTAATTCTGACTATCTTACTCTGATTTGATTGCCAATGAATTAAATTAGCTTCCCCAGGTCTAGTCTGTTCTGCCTGCAAGAGTTACTGGTGGGTGATCTCTCCCTATGCTTATCAACCCATGAGCCTTTCATTACACTTTCTTTCCCTGCTCAGTTGAGGAGGGGAATGATGGAGTGGCTTCAGGGGCACCTGAAGGGGTTATTTTTGCCATTGTATGAAGATCCCATTTTACAAAAGGTTACTATTTCAATTGTCAGACCTGATGCAGCTCACTGCATGTGGGATGGGTGAAGTTGCACCTGCATGAGGTGCTGTGCTGGTAACTAGGATGGGGGAATGCACAAACTGGGTTATCCTCACCAGTGAGGGCCCAGCTTCCTCAGACCATTATTACATTGCAGATACAGCTGACTTGTGGTTTCTACCAGACTTATGCCCTTAACATGCTTCTAGCACTATGCTGTAGACTGGCCCTTACTGCCATTATCTGGCTGATAGTGAAATGTAGTGCAGCTCTGGAGCCATTTGTAACAGCAGAATGACAACAGAGCAGGTAGGATCTACAGCAAGGCATCTACCTAACTGCTAGGTGTGCTGGAAGAGGGCTTATTACTTGGAATTAAAAGTACTTGCTTTTGTTTAGCATAATGTCCTGACCCTGCAGGCCACTAGTCTCTAGGCATCTTTGGCCTGAGGTGTGGAGAGCAGGCCCTGGTGACTTGCTGCTGCCTGCAGGTGCTGTTCTGGTGCTTGTTGTGGGGAGGAGAGTTAATTCAGACATGGCTGACTCCTGTGGATAGGTTTTGTTCTTGGTAGCAGAGGGTTCAAGGGGTCCACTGCACTGGCTGGCAGTAGCTTCTGTGCTGGTGTTTGTTGGCACAGTAAAATTTCCTTGTTGATTAAACCAGCATGTACTATTCTGTTCCTGGTCATGTCCCATGAGAACAGCATGCCTTTTGCATGTGCTTGAAAGAAGAAAACAAGAATTCTGGGGTTCCTAGATAAAAATTTCTTAGTAAAGCTTATATTGTCCATCTCCAACTATCAATTACATTATAAATTGTGCATATCATCAGATCATTGGAGCTGGTCATGCAAATGGTGCACAATCACATCCTCATTCTATGGCACAGGCATGTAAAATACTGTTATATGTGAAGTTAGGGTTTTATTGTCTGAAAAGATGGAAAAGTAGATGGGTAAAAAACTGGTTGGATGGTTGGACTTGGAGGGTCATGATCTATCAGACCTCTTATACCTGGAGGCTGCTACCGTATGGGGCACCACAGGGATCTGTCATGGGACCTGTTGTGTTAAATACCTTTATTTATCAGCAACCTGAAACAGATGACAGAGTGCACTCTTCAGCTGTGCAGAGGACACCAAACTGAGAGGGACCAGTTGATGCCCTTGAGGGCAAGTCTGCCACTAAAAGGAAACCAGATAGACTGGGGAAACAGGCCAATAGGAACCTTATGAAATTAGGCATGGGCAAATCTGACTCCTGCACCTGGGAAGGAAGAGCCCCTTGCAGAAACACAGGTTGGGGGCTGCCTGCAGCTCTGCTACCCAGGGGAACCTGGGAACCCTCAGGTCATCCTGGTGGACAATGAGCTGAACTTGAGCCTATAGTGTGCTTCCTGCACAACTTATTTATGGGAGCACAGCAAACAGATTGAGGAGTGATAATTGCTCTCTCCTCATCTCTGCAGAAACTACATCTGAACACACTCTGCAGTTTTCCAACTGAATTTAGTCCACCATTTCCCATCACTCTTGTTGCTAATACTGGCAAGCAATCTGGAGATGTCAGGGGAGTGGGAACAAGACTTCTATTGCAACAGGTTTAGGGGTGATCGGTATCACTGCCAAGTAGCCCCAATATTGAAGAGCGACAGAGACAAAGATCTTGTACCCTACCAGCAGTCTCACCTGTTCTTGCCTGCATTCTGCTTAGGCTGCTAATTAAGTCAACTAAGTTTAATATGTTTTTGCTGTAAAAACCTTTTAAGACGTGTTGATTGCCATGTGGTTTGAAGTAATTCATGTTAGGCTTATCTCATCATTCAAGGTGAAATTTAAACCATGAATTAAGTGATTGTATCAGCAAGTCTGAAGATGATCAAAGAGAGAAATGCTCTGAAAGCTATTTGGTTAGTTCTGTGGCTCAGTCCATGAAAGCAAACATGCACTGCCCTGTGCAAACACAGCAAAAAGGAGTTGCAGCTTTTTGCAGACTTTGCTCTGTGGAGTTTTACCAACACCTCCTGGGGACCACTTGCTTTGAGTTGCACACAGGCGTGTATATAACAATGACTGCAAGATATGAATAGAGGAGGATGGTGGTAGTAAAGCATGACATCCTGGGATTGCTTTCTACTTTCATTATGACTGGAAAATCTGTTTTGCAATGACTGCTTATCTGTAGAAACCCAAGCAAATTTCAGCTGAAACTGCCTCAAAGTCACGTAGCTTGTAACAAGCTTGTATCATGCACATTAGTGCTCTAGTTTCATTTGTTCCCTTTTATTTTAGTGTATTTATTGTGAATTATGAAGGGTATTTATTTTCCAGTTTTGAATTTCACATTGGCAGAGCTGTCCTGTGAAAGACATTTGTGCAAAGATACCTTCAGGTGATGTCTGCTCTAGGTTTTGGGCTGATTATCTGAAAAATAGTGAGCCAAACTGGTTGTGGGAGGATGCTTAGCAAATTAAAACTGAAGGTAGGCATCTTGTAGAATTGATTCTTTTACAATCTGTATCTTTCAGGCTATGGTTGCTTGCTATCCTGGAAATGGAACTGGGTATGTTCGTCATGTGGACAATCCAAATGGTGACGGGCGCTGCATCACCTGTATTTATTACCTGAATAAGAACTGGGACTCCAAGGTGAGTAAGCCATGGGGTTGAGGCAGAACAGGAAGGAAAAACTACTGGAAACAGAGCTTTGGAGCTGTCTGTTGTTTCTGTGAACTCTGATGAACTTCTGAACTGCTGGTCCGTTCTTCATCTCTTCTTTTTTTTTTTTTCTGTCTGTTTTTGGCAATGATTTGGAAGTAAGAATGTGAACTGTTTCCTTATAGTCCTCTCTCCCATTCTACACACATACTGTTTTGTTGCTGTAGGATAAAGCTATAAGCACTGGGCTGTATGCTCTTAACACTTTGTTTAGAGGAAACAGCAGAAAAAGAAAATCAATTCACTATAGAACAAGTGGATTGTGGGAGCAGAGTAAAATGACAGCCCAAATTTGTGACTTCATCATTCTTGATACTTCAGACTAACCTGTAGAAGATATTCAGGCAGTTCCCTTTTCTTATTTATGAAGCAGTGGGGCTTAGAAAGAGAAACAAACATGGTTTGATTCCACCAGTGGGTCTCTTGACTGGATGGAACTCTTGTTTCTGCCTAAATTAATGTAAGGCAGTTAAGTCAGCCTTGAATGTGCCATACCTTTTAATTTGAAACAGAAGAGTTTGTAAAATTGCAGGATGTCTCTTTGCAAGTCTGTTGTTGTAATGCACCACAAACATTCATGGGGGTTATCACTTGAAAATTGTCCAATGTTGTTTGTTTCTCTAACCTCTTTTTAGGCCAATATGCTCTTTAAGAACAGGTAAATACTATGAACCCCAATAAGTGAGTTCAGATACAGAGGCAATGCCATTGAAAAATGCTGTGTTGCAGAAAAGCACATCTCATTACAGAGAGCATGACAGTGAAAAATCTCAATGTAATAAAATGAAGGAGGAGATGTGGGAGGAAATGCAAATATCCAGTTTATTTTGTGCGTTGCACCCTTATCCAAGTAGTGAGGAGGCACCCAAGTAAGCACTAAGAAAAGCTAACTGAAATGCAGGACACTGATGGAGTTTATTATGTAGATGTGGTGGTGATTTTATGTAAGTGTATGCTGGAGGACATGCAATATAAGATTATAATCATACTGGGCTTTGAAAGCAACCATGTGGCTTTAAACCTGGCTTAATATTTTCTCACTGAGGTCTGCATGTGGCATGGAGGTACCACGTCAGGTTGGTGCTGCACTGCACTCCGTGATGCAGCAATAAAGTCTCCAAAGAGCCCTCTAACAGCAGCAGGAGGAGGCAGGGTTCATCTTCATCTTTTGAAGTTTCTAGAGTGTGTGCAAATCACCAGACCTTTTTCCTGAAAATTGTGGCACATGGAAAGACAGAAATTATATGGTAGAGAAATCAGGCTGTGTTATGAGCCGGGAAAATGGTGGTGGGGATCTGTAATGCATTTGAGAAGTTTTATAAATCTGACAATGAAACAGACTTCGCTCTTTCTGAGGTGTGGCAGTTAACTCCTAAGTGATCAGGCACGGCGTGTGAAATACCATAAGCAGTATCTAACAATTGTTGGAGAGAGAACCTGATCTCAGACTGGTCAGGTAGAGTAGCTCCGTGGTATTCATTGGTTCTAGAAATGTGAAGCTCAGAAGTTTCCCAGTGTTTGCTGCAGGGCTGTTACCTTTATCTTGGTTCATTTACTTTAGACAGAAACTTAAGCTAAAACATTACAAACTGGTAAAATCAAAGTGGCCAATAGACACAGTAAGGTTTTCCAGTGTTGTCACATAGGTGTCATGTTTATCATTAGATGTTTATTCCCCATTTGTTAGGTGGGGAGGAGAGAGAAATAAGTTATTTTTCATGTGAATATGTGGCTGTTCATATGTGCAAAAACCCAATCTTTCCTTTTCTTTCAGCTGCATGGTGGAATTCTTCGAATATTCCCAGAAGGCAAGTCCTATGTAGCAGATGTTGAGCCGATTTTTGACCGATTGCTTTTTTTTTGGTCAGATCGAAGGAACCCACATGAAGTCCAGCCTTCTTATGCAACCAGGTAAGTAGCATATTTAATACTGGTTTTGGCCAGGAAAAAACCCAGAGCAGCTCTCCTACCAATCAATATTTTATCCAAAATTATGGCAATCATGTTTAAATACATGTGCTTAAAAAATAGACAGCTGTTGAGTGAATTTCCTGGTTTTGAGTCATTGGGAATTCTGTCATTTAGAAAGGAGGAGCGAGTTCGAATGATACATTTCCTTATGTGTTAGAAAAAAAGGCCCTTAACCATTGACAGGAGAAATCTTCCAAGCTGGGCACAGCTATTTAGCTGGGAGGTGCTGGGTTATTCTTTTGCCCTTGTAACACTGTAGGGATTGTTTGGGCTACCATCTGTCAGCAGGCTGTGAAAAGCTGATGTGACGCAGGGCAGCCCCCAAGCTGCCTACAGGCGTCCCAGAACAGAAAAACATGCAAAGGTCTGGAAGCTACTTTTGCCCTCTGTTACCAGGGGCTGTGCTCTCTTTTGTGCCTCCAGCAGAAATTCTCACCTATATTTCTATCTGACTTATTAAAATACACACTAAAATGCTGTGTTTGCCTATAAAGATGTGTCATTTTCATTCTACTATTTTAGTCTACTAATCCAGTTTTGTTTTTGCTTTCTCCATGAGCATAAAACTCCAGTGCTCTGTTTTAATATCAAAAGTGGAAAGACATGCAAAGTTTCTTTCTTTTATAGATATGCCATGACCGTGTGGTATTTTGATGCCGAAGAAAGAGCAGAAGCCAAAAAGAAGTTCAGGAACTTAACTGGTATGATTTTTTAATAAATGTTCACCAGAAAGAATTTAATGCCTTTTGATATTTCCAAAGTCAGAGATAGACCAGGAGTGGTTCTGTAGCTACAAGCATATGTAACCCATTTTTAGAAAGCTTTTCCTCCTATTATTGCTAGTCAGTTATTTTATGCAAAGTGGAGAAGTTGTGACAGAAGATTCAGGTCTGGCCCTTGTATCCCTGATGAACAAAATGGAGAGAATGGGAGAGGCAGTTTCTGATTTGAGTCCCAAATGACTGAGATTTTTTGCCTACCTTGGGTGGCTACTCCAACCACAGGGAGTCAGCTCTTCTTTTGTTACTTGGGAGGTATATTTTGCCTTCTCCAAACCCTGTTTAGTACCCTGTTTGGACTTTCACACTTTAATAATTTGTTGTCTAAATGTTTTGAATGAATAGGGTATTAGTGAAGGGCAGAAGCCCACAAAAAGGTGATCCAGCTTCCTAATGGCAGCCACACTGGCTGATGCTGTAGTAATGGCATATGAGTCATGGACTGAGTTGTCTAGATGTGTTCCAGCACCCTACCTAGGACCATGATCTAAGAGTTGCTCTTCAGAGCAGTTTAAGACCTGGTCTTCAGGGGCTGTCTCCTCAAAATACAGCGTGGAGAGCATTGTCTTTTTAAAAATGTGTGCAGCTGGGCAAAGTTGTAATTAGTCAAATGATTTTCAGAACAGACTGTTGTCATCTCTGTAGCTTGTATGCAAAGCAAATACTGGTTTCACCCTTAAAGAGGATCATGAAAAAGGGGCCAAGAGGCGGTGGAGGAAAAGCATCACTGATCTGGGGTCTCAGAGCTTATTGGGCTACTTAAATATTGCATGAGTCATCTTCAATTTGAGCATGAAAAATGTACAAGGTCTTTGTGTGACTGTCCTTGTTACCGTGCTGTGGTATCATGTAGCAGTTCAGTCCACATAGTGGATTCATGCCATGATTCTGAAATGGAAAGTGTTGTCCATTGAAAACAAACCAACTCTTTTGTGTTTGAGTTTTCAGATGAATACAGTCAGAACCCCTTGGGTTAACCACTTTTTGTTGTTTTTTTTTTCTTTTTGATGTAGATGCGAGGAAGAGAGAAGCACCTCTTAATGAAGACTAATCAACTGTTCATGAACTCTTTGTGAGGAAATAAGATCCCAAAGATGAATTTCATTTCCAGCAAATAAGGGCAAAACATTTTTATGCACAAGAATGCACCAGTTGTGTCTAGCACGTGCATCTTATGCTGATGGTACTTAAGGCAGCCTCCTGTCATGCTGCATCTGGTAGAAGAAAGACTTGTTTGCTCTTTGCCTTTTGCTGGAAAAAATAACCAGGGTTTAAAAAAAAAAAAAAAAGAGTATGTGATACTCAAGCCTAGTGGTAGTGGCTCAGCCAATTGGCTTTTGATCACTCTTGTAACTAAGATAATGGTCATTGGAACTAGTGGTAAAAAACTGAGTCTTATTTGCACTTTATGGGGAAAAAAAATTCTAGTTAAATGGGAAGAAGCCTTGCAAGCTTAAAATCAGGTGGCAGACTGCTGACAGGCACAGAGAGATATTGATATGGGAAATTAAATTGGACGTTTGTAGATCATTTTATGGTCTGTCCTAAATGGACCTGTTGATGTATTGTTCTTCATTTTGCTGTGCAGAACTTTGGTCCAGCTCTTCAGAAAGATGACTTCCCAGATGTTTGTCTACACAGTCATCGCATTTTCTGGATTGTGTTTGCTCTTCAAGAGGCACATTCTAGCTCTGCAGCTGTACTGTCCTTTCTGTCCCAGGACTGAGGGGAAAGTAGTTATGTTATCTGTTCACAACTTCATAAAACCATTTTTTTTCTGTTTTGAGCAGGATGGGTTGTATGTTTTTTATTTTCACAGTTTGGTAAAGCAGCTGTTTTCTTCCAAAAGTCTGGTAAACTTGGAAGGCTTATGGCACACAATGCATTGGCCCTTAAGGCCAGTGATATGTAGGGAAGTGTTTGCTTTGCAACTTCTCCATCTGCTATGTTCTGTGAGATATAGATATGAATCTGAAAGGGAAAGATATGTCTGGCAGTCTGACAAATATATGATAAATAATGGGTAACTTAGACTTGATTTTTATGCTGCATATTCTTAGTGAACACACTTGTTTAATTTTGCATGCACGTGTAATTTGAATGAAGCTGCAATTCCGTTTCAATTGATCTGTGATGCCAGGTAACTACTACTGCTGTGAGATCAGAGTTATTCAATGGCACAGCACACATTTTTTTTCTCCATTATTTTTTTAAACTTATTAGACTCAATGAGTAACTGGTGACCTATTCATAATCTGTCTAAACTTCTACAACCAGCACTTACTATGCAGTTCAGAATAGCTCCTAATGAAGCTGGGTTCTGGCAGTGGATGTATTTATCACTCACACTAATTGTTCTCAACCTAATATACTCACTTGTATTCATTTTTATCTCATGCTGTCAGTGGGTATGTCAGACCCTATTAAATGTTCCAAACAGATGCCCCCTTCAGTGTCCCATATTTTCCTGTGCCACCTGCCCATGGTGGTGAAGGTGGTGTGTCTGAACAGCTTCCCCCACTCTGCTGGGCTGTCAGGCTGTGGTGGGGCTGCACTTGAGCTAGGGAATGGAAAAGTCAATGTGGAAAAGTGTGCAATGGCAACTATTCAGTGTCAGTGACAGGAAGGTAACAGCTGCATAGGACAGAAAAGAAGTAACTTTCATGATTTAAAAAATGATAATAGAAAATGGAGTATTTTTAAAAGCAGTTTTGTGTCTTAAAGAAAAAGAAAAGCTGAGCATCCTTCAGCCTGCCCATGAATGCTGAATGTAAATACAGCAGTGCTAAGAAACCCCTTATTCTCTCTGGATTCTCCCAGAGATCCAGCTATGGTCTTATAGGCCTGACCACTGTGCACCCCAAGAGAGGAATATGAGGGAACATGTGTGACTAATATTCTTACAACTGAAGACTAGAAAAAGACAAAGAACATGATAAATGTCCTTTAATGTTAGGAAAAACATTATTCTACTACAGTTGCTTCTAAGTAACACCGGAGACTTGAAGGAAACTTAGTGATAACTTGAAATTCTCATTCTGAAATGTTCATGTGGGAGGTGAAAGAGTTTGGGCTCTTCCTTGAGAAGGAGAGGTAACCCTTTGAAATGGAAGAGGTGTTGGAAAAGATGGCATTACTATTTAGAGAAGATGATGAAATACAACCTGTTGTATTACTGTGCAAAGTTGATAATGGCACATAAATTTGAAACTCCTACATGATTTTAAAAGGAGAAAAATCAGATAAATCAGAGAAGAGCAAATACTGCTTTGCCTCTTGAAACTGTAACCTTAAAAATGAACTAGAAAGCATTGTTAGTACACATCTTACTGGAACTTGGAACAGTGGAAAACCAATGTGGTGGAAGGGGAAAAGCAAAGCTTTGTGTAGGGGCTGAAAAAGGAAGGTACTTCAGTTATCACTGTTGCTACCACCAGATTTCTGCAGTGGTCAGCAACACATGTGGTGAATGGACCATGGAGCAGTATAGTTGCATTTATTGTAAATAAATACATATTTTCTTTTTTTGTGAATATCTTCCTCATCTATATTACATATATAGAGGACAGAGCAATTATTCTGTGGCAGGGAGTGTTGTCTTTATTAACACTTGTAATTAAGTGCAAAAAAAGTTGAGGGCTTGAGAGCTTGAAACCAATTCCTCAGTCCTCCATTTCAATCTCTACTCTTGTTTCCAGTGGGATGATCTCCTTGAAAAAGCTGTAGTTTAATTGGGGGTGGGCTGTAGGGGGGTGTTGGTCATGTGTGACATACACATGGGGAGGGTATTTCAAAGAGGCTTTTTCCTTGTGTTTTGTCTTCAGAGCAAACTGTTTGAATCAAATGGCTAAACAGCACTTGTCAGCCAGTTGTGAAAAGGAATGCTTTCTCTAAGGTATTTAACTTTGAATCCTCAAAAAATTTTGGTTGTTTTTTTTTTAAATCTTTAGGTAATGTGCCTTCATTGTTCATATCTGTGAAGATGTTTCATGCTGCACATGCATGTCATGTCATGCAAGTTTTTGATGGCTCTGAAAAACATGGTTGCCTTTTCAATTGCATGGGAAAAATGTGCAGAGCCACTAAGCTGCAATTTTCAACAGGAGGTTTTTGTTGTGCAGGGAGGAAAAAAGGCCAGGAGAAAGTGCTGAAAATCAAGAGACTGTTTTTATTCTTAAACCTGTGAGCACTGGCCTTTTGAGCAAAGTAGCCTCTAATAAATCTTTTTCTCTAGATTACTTCTGGTTCTATGAAGAATGACTTCTACAAAATAGTCTCTAAAAAGATCTACTCTTTTTTCCCTTCTATTTTTAAACAGTTTTAGTCCTGTGTGTTTTTTAAAATGTTGGAATATATTATATGTATTTCTTGTTGCAAAATAGCTGGCTCTAACACCACTTGCATCTAGAAGAAAATGTGTCTATTTGCAGGCAAATGACTAGTTCTACTTTGACTGTGATGTACTCCCAGCAGATATCTGAGAGTGAGTTATGACTACATCTTCTCTTGTCAGGTTGTATGCTGGTCAACAATGCTGGCACTTTGCATTGGATTCATCTAGAAACCCCTAGTAGTATTTTACCACACACCATATTTTGTGTTCCTGTTACTATTTAAAAAAATGTTGCAGGAGTCAATAAACACTGGGTCGTGTTAAACACTGTCCTGTGCAAATCTCTTCAGTCTTGTGTCTTACTGTGGCCAGGGATGCAAGGGGTGGGTGCAGTGCCATGCAGCTGCATGTGGGGTGACACTGAAATCTCTGTCCACAACTGTCTTCTGCTGTTGGAGAGACCTTTTTTGTTGCCCCTGGCTTGGCACATTCCCTTGGTCACTTCCTGCTATTTTGAAGTTATTTACCTTGCTAGTGACCCTCTTCTTGAAATGCCCATTTGTTTTCACGCTCCTGTTGAACCAGATAACATTCTCACGATTCAATTGTTGTCTGATAAGTTTTATTTTTAACAGTGTTCACATCCTCCCCCTGCTACTTTTCCAGTCTGAATCCCACAGTTTTCTCCTGTGGCTGTGTGGGAGACTTCTCCTCACTCCCACTAACAGTGCAGTTGAATGAAAGCCAGAGCATTTTCACTCATTTGGTAGAGCTGTGAACTTTCTTATTCCTTTACAATCTTATGAAGAGTGAGATTTTCCCTTTTCCTATTTAAAACATGGTTTCTGTCACAGAGGGCTTGGATTTGACTTGTGGGGTTTTTTTCTTAGAGAGGGAAGAGATGTTTAAATAATTTACCACTGATTAAATAATTTCTTTTAGACTGAGGAGTTCTTAGAGCATAGGGAGAAGACCTATGGAAAGCAGAGGAGTTTCTCTTCTGAGCATGCTCCTCAAAGAGTAAAGGTTTCTAGGGACAGTTTGAAAAGAAGCTGGCTGTTGGCCATCCAGCTGCCAAGGACTTTGAACTCTGACTAAACTTTCTCTAAGCAAATATGTTTGCAGTAATTGTTATCTTACAGCTATTTAGGGGTTTCTTTCCTCCCCCACCTACCCAAAGGGATATGGCTAAATATATTTGCACTGACAATTCTCATGACTCTTGAGTATGCATCTGATATTGAAGGTTGCACTGAAAATTGCAAAGGAACATGACAGTGGAAGAGAGGTTAGTAAAACTTGATTCCCCTTTCCCACATAATGTCTCCATGGAATACTTCTATTTCAGAGAGTTGGTTAAAACTCCCATCATCTTCCACAAGGCATAGATAGAGTTTTTTATCTTGTAGAAAGCAGGGATAATTTAATCTGCATGTGTGCTTATTTTAAACAAAGCTGGAGATGCTGAATAAACCACGCTGGGTCAATGGCAGTCAACAGCAGTGCTTACATGGCAGCAAACAGAGTCAGTGCCAGCATGCTGGGCACCCACAGTACTGCTAGAGGAGGAAGTTTGTGATCCCT
>VZRH01002477.1:1613415-1643858 GCA_013397555.1 Urocynchramus pylzowi
GATGGTTATTTTATAAAAAGAAAAAAAAACAAAGAAGGAAAAAAAAAAAAAGACATCTGAACAGACATTTAATTCTCAAAGGAAGAGTCTTAACAGACTTAAGCTCGGCTGTCTTCAGAGAGTTCTCAAAAGCATACTGCAAACACTTCTGTTTCAAAGCTTATACTCCTTTATCTATGAGAAGCTAAATACTGGCTAATTCTTTAATTAGTTCCCAACAAAATGTTTTTCTCTGTAACCCAGGCTTGCTGCAGGATAATTATGTCTTTGGTTTGAAAACAACTGTCAATAGAGAAAGTTGTTTTGATTTTTCCTTCTTCATCTGTTTTATTTTGCCTTCTACTTAGCTTCTACTCTCTCCATTCTCACCTGCAATATCTTTCCTTGATTTGGGAAAGGTGGATTACTTTATTTTTAGCTCCCTGAGCTGCATGAATAGACATGATCAACCCAAGTGAGTACTGTGGTCTGGATGCAATTGTACAGGTACAGTGCTTGTGTCTCTTCCAGGCCCAAGGAGATGGAAGAACTTGAGCCACCATCAGTTAAGCAGCTCAGCTTTTTAAACTAATAACCATGTAGCTGTGGATACCCAAGTGCTACACTGCATGCCAAATTTGGAGCTTCCAAAACCTCCTGCATACAGTCACAGTCAACTACATTTATTTCAGCAGAGTTCCCAGAGTGCCAACAGATCTCCTGCTAGTTTGTCAAGAGCTGCCTAAGGCATGGCTGAGCAGACACAAATCTTCTAGGTCTGAGTCCCATGTGGATGCTATGGTTTAACCCCAGCCACCAACCAAGTACCACACAGCTGCTCACTACCTCACCAGCTGGACTGTGGAGCAGAGCAAAAGGGTAACAGCTTGAAAATTTGTGGGTTGAGATAAACATGGGGAAAGGCAAAGCAAAAGCTGTGCACACTAACAAAGCAAAATATTAAGTCACAGCTCCCCATGGGCAGGCAGGTGCTCAGCCATCTCCAGGAGAGCAGGGCCCCATCAAGTGCAGCAGTGACTTGTGCAGGCAAACACCACCACTCCAAATGCCCCCCTCTTCCTCCTTCTTCCCCCAACTTCATATACTGAGCACGATGTCATATGGTCTGGAATATCCCTTTGGTCACTTGGGGTCACCTGTCCTGGCTGTGTCTCCTTCCAGTCTCCCACACACCCCCAGCCCCCTTGCCATTGTGGCAGTACAAAAAGCAGAAAATGTTTTCTCTGTATGAGCATTGCTCAGTGATAACAAAAACATCTCTGTGTTATCAACCCTGTGTTCAGCACAGATCCGAAACAGCCGCTCTGAAGAAAATTGACTACCCGAGCCAAAGCCAGCACTGAGACAAAAACAGGAGGGAGAGGAATTGCCCTCTCTACCCTTCTCTGATCCCTGTCTGTCAGTGCATGGATGCAGGATGCCAAAGGTCAGACACCAGGCTTACCCAAGGACAGTCAGACTGGCTTCATTTATCCCACAGGAGAAGATCCTCAGTATTAGGCTGCACAGCATGTCCATGTGATGAGGGAGGAGTGTGACCTTTCTGTTGAACCCATTAAGTTGTTACATTTCTAAGGGAATTAATATCTTTTCATTGATTCGAGAGGAAATTTGTGTGAACTCAGATATTGTGGCTTCTGTCTTCAAGAAAGATGTGGAAAAAAATGTTCCCTTATCAGTCCACTGGAAAAAATAAATATGATCAGAGACCTACAAACTATAACCTGTGAGGACAAGCTAAAAGATCTGGTACTGCTCCTTCCAGGGACAAGGAGAGTGAGAAGACAAGTGAAGGAGGAAGTGAAAGCATTATAAGTAGTTTGTTTTCTATACTTGTGATGCAAAACACACAAATAATGGGATAAAATNAGAAGGAGGTGATGCATAACACAAGTGTTATAAGTGATGCATAACACACAAATAATGGGATAAAATTGGAGCAAGGAAGTTAAGAGTCATTTGTTGGGAAAAGCTTTCTTAGGGCTGGGATGCTGAACCACTGGACTATCTGAAGATGTTGTAGTTGCCCTTACCAAAGATTTGGTTGGAGAAATGTCTGCCAGGAGTGATGTAAGTAGAAGTTTTTTGTTGTTTTTTTTTCCTTGGAGCAATGGGTAAGGACCAGCCAGGTTAAATGACATGTTCTGAGTCATGGTAATGTAAGCATTATTTTGGAACTGACATGGTCAAGGCATCCCATGAAGGGAAGAGGTATGAGGTTGTCCTGTTCCAGTAAAGGTTATGGAGACCACTACCATGCATTGTTGCAAGACTAGGCCAGGGCTGCCCTTCCCCAGGAGTGAAGTTCAGCCCAACCCTGCCATGCACAGTTATTCTCCCTGCCCTTTTATTTCTGTCATGGTGCACTTGCAGTTACCACAGGCACGTGCTGCACAGCAGGTTGGGCTTGGTGAGCTCACACCTCAGGAGGACCCTGCTGCCTGGCACTGCTCTGTGCTGAGCAGCCCCTCTCCTCTTCTTGAGCAGCACAGAGCTGAACCCACATTTTCCACAGCAATGAGGCATCGGCATCTCCTTGGGAACTGGCTTGCTCTGACATAGTCCATGCAGGTTACACTTACTTGTTATCCAAACCTAAAGCTGTGCATTCCTCTCAGCCTCTTCTTCCTGTCTCAAATTCAAGAATTGCAATCCTGAATCTGGTGCCCCTTTGTATCTAGACTCAAGATATAGTAGGAAGCAACTTCCCCTCCTGTCCAGAATGGTCATGAAGCTGGTTGGGTTCTCTGTTTCCTAGGAAATGTGTTATAGGTCACCTTCAATCATTCACTACTCATGGAAATAATACTGGGGGGGAAAAAAAGGGAATGATGAAGAAATGTACAGTGGGATATCAGAAGTTAGCCTTTGGGGGCATATGGTTTTAAAGGCAGGAACCTCCCCTCTCTTCAAAAGTTCGTGTTCTGATTAACAAGAATGTGCATGTGTCTGAAAGTCAGTGTTTGCTGCGTCCATTACATATTTTCTCCCCTTTGCAATCCCATGTTCTTTCCAAGTATATTTTAAGTAATTCTCAGTTGAGTCATTAATTCACACATCTGAAAGGACTCGAGTTAACTAAAGTGATCATAAATTCAATGACTTTGAATATCAGTACTTGAGCATAAATGTGTTTATTATTAATATTAAATACCATGAGTAGTTCTTGTAAACTTTTCTTTCACTTTTAAAACTGGCAGTTAATCAAAATTTTATATAAGGTTGGAACCTATACTATTGTTGCTGCTATAAACATGTTAATACCATAAGCTAAGCATTTTCCCTTTATTGTTAGTGTATTTCCTTTGCTTAGCCTCTGCGACTGTGCCCAGAGAACACATGAAAATTGTTGGATTCTCAGCTTCCTTTCATTCCCCTTGCCAGCAAATCATGACCATAAGATGCAGATGAGGCCATTTTGGAGGACATGGGGGAGTCCCCAGCCTCTGCAGGTGGCATGCCTTCCCCAAGCTGGCTTGGCATTTTAAAGGGATGGATCCCTCTGCCATCCCCACTGGCCAGAGCACCCATGCCAGCACCCTGACCAGCATCACCCTGTGCAGCAGCACAAAGGAGTTTTCTCCCCTGCCATCTTAAGACTCAAAGTCTCAATTTGCTCTGTCCACTGCAGATTTCGAGGTTTCTGTGCTGTTATACTTAAACTCTGTCTCCTGAGAGTTGAGGAATAGATAAAAGCACCCCAGCTCTGAAGATCATGTG
This sequence comes from Urocynchramus pylzowi, assembly GCA_013397555.1. Taxonomy (NCBI): domain Eukaryota; kingdom Metazoa; phylum Chordata; class Aves; order Passeriformes; family Fringillidae; genus Urocynchramus; species Urocynchramus pylzowi. The sequence goes on from VZRH01002477.1 coordinate 1,617,136, forward strand.
TTTCATCAGCCAGGCCTGTGCTTCTGCAGCAGCAACCCCATGATGGGTTTCTTTAAGGGCTCCCTGGGGTAGGCTGAGGCTCCTCAGTGCCTTTGGGACCCAAGCAGGGCTGCAGATGTAGGGTCAGCATGTGGCCTCCCATCCTCAGGAAATACAGACTGGAGTGTTCTGCTCAGGCCTGGAAAATGCAGCATCTGCCACAGCATCCAAGGGATTGCACAGCTTAGGCCTTGCTGCCTCAGGAGGAGGCTCACAAAGTGCTTTTCCTGGTGGCCCTGAGATTGGCTCAGTTGGTCAGAGTATGGTGCTATTAACACCAGGGTTGTGGGCTCAATCCTTGTATGGGCCATTCACAAAGGATTTGGACTGTGAGTCCCTTCCAACTCAGAATATTCTGTGATCTAAGAAAAGCATGAGCCATGTGGGATGGGGATGGCTCTACAGAACCCTCAGCAGAGTTTGACACTGGGACTGAAGGTTCTCCTCTGCCCATGTATGCCTTGTTCTTGGTTATTACCTGTGAGTTTGCAATAGAAACTGATTTTAGGCTTTTCTGCATGCTATCAAAAGTCTCTCAGATGGATTTCTTCCTTCCTCCCCAGCTTCCCTTAAGCTAAATCCAAGCCTTATTTCTTGCTCTTTTCTCCTTCCTTGAAGGCATATCTCCAAGCACCACCTCTGCCAGATCCTGGTGCCATCTGGAATCTCCAGGCCCAGCAGCTGCTGGACACCAAAGGAATGCTTAAAAACTAATCCAAAGCTTGTATTTCTTATTAAAAGTGCTAAATTGTTGGTGTACAACCCAGAAAGTCTATGTGGGTTTGGTAAATAGTGTCTCCATTATTTAATAAGTGACTTTACATAGAGCTAAATACAGCTACAGAATCATTAGGGAAACTAGGCAGTAATTAACTGGCATGAGGTGGAACCCCCTTTCTGCACAGGTCTCCTAGGGAAAAAGGACAAAGCAAACCCATGGGCATCAGCCTCTTTCCTCCTGGGGCAAAGAGATTTAAATCAATCCCAGTTTAAACACAGTGCAGGCACCAAAGGGAGAAAGTAGTGGGTATGTCTTGGAGACCTTTGGCGCAGTTGAGAAAATAGCCCAGGACTGGGCATCATCCCAAAGGGACTCAAAGTGTATGCTTACCATTAGGGCCAAATTATCCCAGATTTAAGTACACACAAGTCAAGCAAAATATGCTAATTGACATTTCACTTGCTTAACACTCTCCCAGTTTGCACTGGAAGTAGTAGCATCCATATGTGCAAAGAGGGTTTTTGGCTCAATCCCCGCCATGTGTGTGATTTTAGTTGTGCTTTATACTGGCTCATTTTCTGCCCTCAAAAAAATCCAAGCAAGAAGGCAAGCCCTAGTTTTAGGCAGGAACTGGCAAAATGCAGCAAAACCCAGGGGAGATTGGAGCTGTGGAGGGAGCAGGAGAGCTGCCCAAAGCAGTATCTTCCAGTTTGCCAGTGTGCGCTCCTTTGATTTAGATGAGTGTCCCAGGGCACTATGAGGGGACTGGCCATGCAGTGCACTGTGAACGTGGCCTTCACCATGCAGGAGGGCATGCAGCTCCTGCCCAACAAGATCCCCTGTGTTGCCTTCTTTGTGATGGATGCACGACCCCATGACCGTGTCATTGTGGTGGCCTCCCAGGCCTGGGCCGCTGCAGTCAGATAATGCTCCATGGGCATCCAGCAGGCAGGCATGAATTCGCTGTGGGCCACGGCTTCACAGCTGCTGGAGGAACACTTCTTCCTGCTGGAGTCCTTTGAGCTCACGAGGCAGCTTAGGAAACAATTTCAGGACAAGCTCTGTGGTGTGTGAGAGCTGCCAGTAGCAGGTGCCTGCTTCTCACTTGGGCTAGAAGATGACCTTTAGAGGGGTGTTCAGTGTGGCTGCCCTTGCTAAGAGTAGCATAGGCACCTCCCAATGGGGAGGTGTTGGGATGGGTGGCCTTTCCACTTGCTCACCCTTCCTGATGTGAGATAGGGAAAGTTTTGCAAGCATTGCAAGCAATGTGTTTTTCTTCACCTCTGCTGGGTAGCTCTGGCCCAGGCTGTTGTGGTAACAGTGATAGAAATGTTAAAGAGCAGGAAATGTGGAGCTGGTTTCCCTGGGTGTGATAAGGCTGGGTGGCACATTCCAGAGCCATATATATCTCTATCATATATCTATATCTATATCTATATCTATATCTATATCTATATCATAATCTATATCATCATCTATATAATCTATATATCTATCTATATTTATCTATATCATCTATATCTATATCTATATATATTTCACAGATCCATGTATATATTTTAATGTGGCTCTATCAGGATCACCTCCTGTGTAGACACGTGCATGGCATCCCCTGCAGGTCTGTGTTTGAGATCCCTGGCCACGTGGGGCTGCTCAGGAGTGTCTGGCTGTGAGCCAGGAAGCTGTTTGGCACCATGACGGTGCTGGCACAGGTCAGGACCTGTCTGTCCCTCCCCATGCTGGCAGGCTTTGCTGGAGACCTGGCATTGCAGCAGTCTGGTGAGACCTTACCTGTTTCAGCATCTGTTGGAGGGCAGAAGGCAGCTGCCAGCATCTTCCAGGCAGTTTCCTTGCCAGGGACTGCACTAGTGCCATGGTGAGTCTCAGCTTGCTGGGTCAGGGGAGTCCAGGCTGACAAGATATTGCTTCCCAGGACCCTGATATGTTCCTGCACCTGATGCCTTTGCCTCCGATGCTCTGCCTGTTTCCTGCCTGCCCTGCTGCCCAGTTCCTGTTGGCTCTGCAGGCTTCTGGCTGCACAGACACTCAGATCTGGCTCCTGCAGCACGTTCCAGCTGAGCTCAAGGTTATGCTTACTCAGCTCAAGCTATCAGCAATATCAATTAATATCCAGTGTTGATTTAGCACTTGGGTAAATTAGAAGGCTAGGGCAGTTCAGAACCTTCCCTTCACAGTGCCTATGTCTGCACTGGAATTCAACAGGTGAGTGCTGGAAGGGATGGGTCTGTGTGGGTTGTCCTGGTGGCTGTGACTGCAGTGACAGGACACGTGCCAGAGCCAGAGTCCCCATGTGTCTGAATGATGTAATACCTGTTCTGCCTTGCTGAGTGGACCTGTGTGTGGAGCAGGAGCATGGCTGCCAGAACAGCTCCCTCAGTACCCCTGGCTCCTTCTACTGCGAGTGCAACCCAGGCTACAGGCTCAATGTGGGTGGAAAAACCCATTTGTTTAAAAACCCTTTTAAAACCCTATGTCTCGCAGGGGGCTTGTAGTTGCAAGTCTCATGGAGGGAAGCTGAAATGCAGAAGAGGACCCAGGGAGACCAGCACCAGCCTGGGTGCTCTATTCACTTGGCTGCTGCTGCCTGGTTTGGTAATGATTGCAGACATTCAGTGTTCCTAAATCCTGGTCATTGCAGAGCCACGTGCATTGTCCCCATTCTTGCTGGGGCTACCATGGTCTGGGCTGGTGAGCACTCCTGCAGGCTATTGCAGCACGTGAGCTTCACCTACAGCTGTCTGTGACTGCTTTGGCACCCAGAATATGCCTGTGACAGTGAACACAGAGCCAGGAGCATCCCCATTCCCAGTGCCACCCCTGGGCCACTGAGTGACTTCAGGCTGCTCTTCCCAAAGCTACCCTGCCAGGCCCTTGATAGCCTTAGAGACATGTTAGCTTAGAGACAGGTGGCAGAACAGGACACCACAAACTGCAGGTATATGGACCCAATGCCAGTGAGTTTGCACATCCTTTAATTTAGAAATTATTGACATTAATGATGTTGATTGTCAGGCTAATGGGGTGCCCAGAGTAGAGCAGGTGGGGACACTGAGCATCTTTGCTGGAAGAATGAATCTTGTAGATCAAACCTAAACTGCAAGAGTGAGCCATGGCATGGTTGTTGCTTGTGCACCATGCAAGACTACAGCTTGAATGCCCTTCAATAGCTCACCTGCAGTCTTAAAACATACTTGCAGTGGAGAAACCTGCACAGTGGTAGCCATCTAACTTCTCTTTCCTGAGCACCTGGTGCTCTGCAAGCAGCTGCTCAACATTTTCTGTCATGGTTGTGGTTGCACATTGAAAAAAATTATCTTCTGCCAGTATTTAAGATGAAATTGCTATACAGGGCTTCTCACTGATGGCTGAGGAATGTGAAATTTTCCTATTAGAAATGTGTCAGGACATAAAACAATGTAATCTTGAAAATAATTTAGTAGGAGTTCTGGACAGAAAGTAGTACCAAAGCCATTGAAACCTTTTATTTTTATTCTCTGCAGTAATTAACTGCACATACCAGAGCCCACACTTGTCCTTTTAAGTATCAGAAGAAAGATTATGAGAAAAGTTCAATAAATCAAACATGGAAGTGTTGCCACCAAGTGGTACAAACTGTATTAGGCAATGGCTCATAACTTCCAGATCACAGCAATGTATCTGAGATGCCCTGATGTTTTGCAAAAAGATTCCTTTTTCTTTTATTTACCTTTTTTTTTGTTATTTTTTTTGTTATTTGACTTCCCATGGTGTTAAATGATGATGCTTGCACCCACCATCTCCATAGAGTCACAGAATGTATAACATGCCTCTTTCAGCTTCTTCTGGAGCTGCAGGCAATGGAGAGGCAAACACAAAGAGCCTTCTGGATGTATGGAACTGTTCTGGCAGTCTTCACTGCAGTTCCCTGTCTTGTTGGGATGTGGCATATCCCTCCCTCCTCAGCCTCACATGTGAGCAGAGAGAGTGCCCTGCAGTGGAATGTGTCCCCCAGGTCTTGGAGACTGACTGAGGAATTTCCCAGCCCTCCCCTGACATTTCTAGTGCAACCCATCCTGAGGAACTTGGGCACTTTTGAAATCATGTGCAGATTGACATGATTTTTTTAATGATACTTATGTGTGTGCTGGGGTGTTTTGTTTTTCAGCACGTTGTAGTTTAGCCACATATTTTTCATTACTATGCAGGAGCTGAATAGTGTCCTTTGCTTCCCTGCTGTTTAGAAAGCCTAGATTATTAAGAAAAAAAAAACCAAAAACTTTTTCTGGAATCTAGACTGAGGTGCTTCTTTGCTATTTATGTTGTGAGGCACACATTATTATTGAGAGATGTCTCTCCCATGGGAGCAGGGCTCCCCAGAGCCACTTGGGGCCCAAGGTGATGCAGAGACTTGTGCACATGCACACACAGATCCCATCTCTGGACAGGCATATCTCAATCCCATCACGTGCCAGGGGTGCAGAGGCTCTGCAGGTCTCACACCCTTCTGCTTCCTGTGCAATGTGGGCTCTGGCTCCAGCAAACTGACCAGCTGAATGGTCCTGTCTGCTGGTGGGTGGGAAGATGAGGGTGCTGCAGCAGTGTGGAGAACTGGAAGTTGTGGTGGGCCCTCATATAGGTAGTGGTGATAGTGCAGTGCTGGACTGGCTGCTTGGATTAGTCAAACATCTGGAATAGGAACCCAACAGAAAAAAAAATAGGTAAAAAAGATGCTTTTTCAAAGCTGAAATATTTTCTCAGCTTTTTTCCTCAACAACCTCTATCTTCCTCTCTGTCATGTGTTTCTTAGAGTGCAAATCTGAAGTACTCTTCATCTTTTTTTAAAACATTGTCAGTGTTGCCACCATTACCTTCTGACCAAGCAAATGATAGCAAAAGGCAGAATCAGTCACCAAGCTCCTTTTGTCCCCAGGTGTAGTCTTAACTACAAATCACAGTAGAGGAGTTAAATTAATGCAGCTGATCCCCTGAAAGGAACCGCTAGAAGGGAATTGGTGGGTGTTTTTGAGTTAACAGGAGAAAAGGTCTCAAAAAATCTTGCTGCATGATTTCCAAAGCTCTTACAAGTGTGAGTACAGTTCAGTTTTATTTTTTGAAATTATAAAGAGAATTAAAATAAATGCAAAAGGTGATATTAACCTTAATAGCACCTAGCATTGTTACCTAGAGGGAAAGGATTAAAATTAGGATCCTATCTATATAAAATATGTCTTAACAGGAGCAGGGGGATTTGCTTAAAATGGCTTATATTTTAGTCTGTTATATAGAGTAAGTTTAACGTGATTGTTTTTTAATAGCTAAATATTTTCCAGTATGATGTCTCCTTTTTAGACTTTGCAATTGCATATAGCTTTTCCACTTCTTATTTTTATTACTGCTCCTTTAATAAACAATTAATAGAGATAAATAAGCAGAAAATTTAATATAATAAATTTACTAGCAGATGAAGTAATTATTTTGGAAAATATTATAGCAAAATTAGGTTTTCTTTCCTTTCCTGCGAGGTTTTGCAGATGGGAGAGGCCAAATTCTAAGACAGAATTTGTACATGGCTATATCTGTTGTATATCTGCCACCCCTATATTTGTAAACAAAGTATATACTTTTTTTCTCCCTCTGTTGAATTCTTTCTCTTACTGAAGAGAGAAACATAATTAAAAACAGTCACAAAACCACTTAAGAATGAAACACAAAGGAGTTACTGGACAACTATGACTTCAACTATAATTCTGTTAATCAACAAAGAGTAGTTTTAAGCAAGGTATTTGACAATTAGACAACTATTTTGAACCATTTTATTTTTATTAATATTTTATGAAGTCCAGGAAGCTTTCTAGTTGTTTCTGCTTTTGCTTATGGTATAGATACACTGCCTGTACTACTGTTGTTAAATCTCCAGTGAATCTCTGTATCTTCTTGAAAAAAATAGAAACAAAACAAAATAAAGGAAAACCAAAAAGCTCAGGTGTATTTTTTTTGAGCAGAGTGTGCATATTTTGGTGATCAGATTGGTAGGCCAAACGTTACAGAGCTATCGTGGGGTGAGAAGAAATTTGGAGGCAATTTGCTCCAACTAGAATGATCATTAACAGCACACAATGCACTAGCAGCAAAGACATGTCCTGCTTTGTTTCAAGGCAGTAGGTGACAGATGTGGCACAGCATGCCCAGGGCCAGGATCATCATCTTTGGACCCATCCCAGTCCTGCTGATCTGGTGTGCATCTGGAAGCAGATGAACTCAATCCTTCAGGGACTAGGGGGTGAGTGGTTGGGTTTGCAACTACTGACTTGCATGGCAACTGAATTAGGTACATGGTCTTCCAGACTAACCTTTCCAGATATCTGGAGGCCAAAGAATCAGAATCATTTAAGTTGGAAAAGACCTCTAAGGTCACCGAGTTCAACCAGCACCAATGTGCTTGCCACTAAACCATGTCTGTGGTTTGCTTGTCTTACCAGACTGCAAATGAGGATTAAACCTTGATAATGACCTCTGAAGAGCAGCAAAGAGAAAGAGTCTCTGGCCCTGAATGTTTAATGTAATTTCTTTGCAGATGTTTTTGAAGGAACGAGGAAAATTATCATGGGGCATTAAAGCTCAAATACCTAAACTTTCCTTCTTTTTGGTGTGTAAGATGAGTCTTAAGCATTTAAGTAATTGAGCTATATGGCTAATCTTCTTTCAGCACTGAACTTTAAATGAGGTAAAAATATATTAAAGGATTATAAACTAATTGTCATATTAGAATTACAGGGCGCGAATGCCAACACAAAAGACCTTTCCAGACACTACTCCTGCACACAGTGAACAGGCACATTGGAGAAGCCTGTTCCCACATGTGTGATTTCTCCACTGTGGCATCTTGTCCTGCCACATCCCCAGGGTAGCACACAGCAGGAAAGGATGCTGTCACACAGAGCTGCTGCAAGTTTTCAAAGGTATGTCAAGCACTAGTGGTTAGAGGAAGCAACAAACATGGTGAAGGGCTTTGAGGGGAAACCATATGAGTGTCTGAGGTCACTTGGTCTGTTCAGCCTGGAGGAGTCTGAGACCTCATTGCAGTTACAACTTCCTCATGAGGGGAGGAGGTAGAGTAGGCACTGATCCCTTGACTGTGGTGACAGTGAGAGAAGCCGAGGGGATGGCCTGAGTTGTGTCAGGGGAGGGTTAGGCTGGATTTTAGGAAAAAAGGTTCATCACCCAGAGGGTGATTGAGCCCTGGAACAGGCTCCCCAGGGCAGTGGTCACAGCACGAAGCCTAGACGAGTTTGAGAAGATTTGGACAATTCTCTCAGGCACAGGGTGTGACTCTTGGGGATGTTCCTGTGCAGGGCCAGGATTTGGAGTTGATGATTCTTGTGGGTCCCTTCCAACTCAGCAGATTCTGTGACATCCTTATATTGCTGAGCTTTTTTTTTTTTTTTTTTTTTTTTTTTTTTTTTTTTTCCTAATTCCCTCATATTAATTTCTTTAGGGAATATCCCATTTCAAAGATCCTGACCCAGAGTTTTGTTTTTCTTACTTTCTCTATCTCTTTGTGCCATGATCTAAGAAACATCTTTGGGGTTTGCTACTAATTAACTGTGTTAATGGTGTCACAGGGCTTCTTCTCCAGAAATAGCTACTGGCATGTGCAGAACTAGTAATTTTCCAGATGCAATGTTTTCCTCACTTCGTGTGGAAAATCCCCAGGAAAACAAAACACCACCTGTGAAGAACGAACGTAACTGCAGTTCACTGTAGTCTTTCAGTACAAAGTCATGAAAACCTTCCTAGACCACAGATAATGACCACAGATAATGACAGATAAGGCTCTACTGCAAACAGAGGCCATTCCACTCACGTGTCATTGCTGCCACAGCTGTCTTTTGCCCTCCCTGTCTGCCTCCCTGCTAGCCCATGTCAGTGTGGAGCAGGGCTGAGAGACACCCAGAAAAGCTGTGGCTCTGGACTGGGCAGGGGAATGGGTGCCATTTATATTGGCGAAATATATGACTCTGTGTTTTTCCTCAGAGATAATTTTGACATTACAAAGACTATAAATAGAACACCCAGGGCAGAAAAGCACAGGAAGGAAGAATAAACCTCTAATAAATTATATCTTAAAAGGATCTGAGTAGAGGAAGGAAAAATGTACCTCCAACAACAGGAAAGTTTAAAGGCACCTTGTACCAAATATTATAAATTCACATGAGAAAAAGGTCTTTTCTCAGTGTGGGAAGACACAAAACTTTGAGTACTTTATGCTTAAGTAGGGAAGAGGTCAAGACTCCTTTTGCCATACAGTGGTTAAAAAATCATGCTGTTAAAATTGTATTAAGTGGAACTCCTGATTTCTTGTAGCCACAGATTTAAGAGCAATTGCTTCTCATTTAGCTTGTCCAGGGCTTTGTCCAGCAAGAACCTGGCATTGCACTAAGCAAAAAAATATTGTGTAACTTACAACAAAATACATCAATCTCATCCCTGTTGCTACCCTGTTGCTTTGCACTTGGTCTGTGAGAGAAAGCTGCTTGTCTGTTGGTTTTGCTGGTGTCTGGACTGTGGAGAAAGGGACCTGAATTTGAATGGAAAGTGCTGTAGCATGATGTGCAAAATTGTGTTTTCCAGCCTCCAGCCCAGTGCTGAAAATTCTCCTTCTTCCCTTTCTAGTAAAAGTGATGAAAAAAAGACATGGCAATATAAATTCGCATGCACACAGAATGAAGGATCATGCAGTTTTTACAGACAAATTTGAAGATGAATTAGTCTTTGAGATACTGTCTGTTTAAGGATTATATTGTTAATAACCTAAATTTGACACACATTTTTCCCCCCCTTCAGTCACTACCTACAAAGCCTCTCTGAAAATTATCTCTTGTGAAGCACTGTCGTTAATAGCTTCCTGCAAGGTTTCTTTTAGAAATGGCAGAAAGGTAAATAAAAATTAATTAATACAGCATTTTGGGTTTGTAGGCAAAATATGCAAATATCTTACTGACAAAGCCTCAGTAGCATTAAAGGCTTTCAGATCCTATCCTCAGAGCTCTGCTTGTGGAATCAGAAGCCTTTAGGCAACCTTTAACTTAGTTTACATGTAATATGTTCCCTTTCTCCCTCTCCCATTCCCTTCATAATGTCCTCTTGGACCAATTCCCTCTGGTGCAGTTTCCAGCTTCACAGTTCATGAATTTTATTTGCAATCAATAAATAAACCCATTATCAAGTTTTGTATTCTCATCATATATTGTCATTTCTCATAAGCCATTTCACTGTACGGGTCAGCTTCACTGAGCACGTGCCACTCACCTTTATAGCTCAGCAGAGGGCTGTCAGGTATATGGATGGGATGTGTTTGAAGATCTAATCAGACTTCAGTTGTAATGAACAATTATGAATAAGACTGTGCTACCATTCATCATTATTATCATTATTTTTAACACTATCATACTGTTTTGAGTTAGTGATCAGCACTTAAATACTCTTTGAGCCCTGGTCTGGGACATATTCTTACAGTATGGAGCAGAAGTTCCCTGACCCACCCATATCATCAAAGACAATGTTATTTCTGATATATAACATCACAGCATTTATCAGCTGAAACAACTAAAGAAAAGCTCCTTTAAGTCCCCCTTATAAGGCCATCAAGTTCCCACTGTGGCAAATTATAAAGTAGCTAATTTTGAGAACCAGTGACCCACCATGATGAACCCCTCCTGATAACTTATGCAGATTTCTTTGGGCAGCATTAGTTTGAGCACGGCATGAAGAGGCAAGCCATCTTTGTGGTGATCAGGCCCTTGGACAGTTACTGATTTGTGCCTTGAATTTTATCTGTCAGCCCAGACATAGTATTAAATGCTAGTGTCACATGCAGTTATCAAATGATAGTATTACAAGGTCAACTGACAAATAATGTTCTAACATAAAGACTCCAAATTGCCTACTTTGCTAACTAACCTCTGATAGTGTGGAATATTGTACACAAATGAAAAAATGAGTCTATCAGTGACCAAAATGGGTAGAAGCAAGCAGAGAGGGTCAAGGAAGTTGGAAGCAAACATTCCTAGCTGAGTGCACTTTCATAAGCACAGGAAAATCCAGCAAGAACTTTGAACTTATTCTTGTTCTTCTACCATCACTGGGGGATAGCAAAAGTGATACTTTTACTACAGTGCACCACATTACTACTGATGCTAATACAACTGCTAACAGCAGCAGCAGCAGTACTCAGCAGTGCTACTAAGTAGCATCACAACACACTTTTAGGGAATTACAAGTAATTGTTTTGTTAGATTCATTTATTTACCACTCTCTCAAATGCTTTACTGTCCTCTGGACCTGACCAAAATAGATAGGGAGAAGATATTTTGAGCCTTCTCAAAGAAGGCACTTTAGATTTCCCACTTTTTAGGGGGATGTGTTGACTACAGGGAGATATCTTTCCCTCTGTAGTCTCTGTAAGAAAGGAATGTTTGTGCTCATGATCAAAGCAAAGGTCTAGAATATTGTAGTGGTTTAATCCAGTTTCAAAAACACTCTTGTCTGCATTGGAGCATGAATTTAAGTGATGGAAATAAAAGCATGACTGGGTGACAAAGTCCTGTGTCTCATTGCAGCATCATGTAGCCAAAGTGGTGCATGTTTGAGGCAATCCACACCTCAGCACCATGCCTTTAAAGTAAAGGAAGAGCTTTTGAGCTTTGTATCCTTCTTTTTAAACTTGGTACCAAGCCAATGTTGAAGTTAATATTTATGAAGTTTGTATGAGAAAATTGTTTTCAGGGTATGATTTCTGGTAATATGAATTTTCATATTTTAAGCAACTTGATTTTAACTTGAATAGCCCAAAGTGTATTTAGAAATTTTGTGCTGTGCTCACACCCATGCAAGTCAGTGTATCCCTGACACTGCCAGCCAGAAATGATGCATGCAGGGCAGGACTGTGGTGGAGTTCCATGTCCTGTGTTGCCCAGCTGTGACTCTGCCACTCAGTGCTCAAGCTGTCTGGCTGTGTGAGTCCCTGCTTATCATGGGGAGCCAGATCACTTTTGGTGTATGGGGATGATCGAGCTGTGACACAAAGAAGCAGAGGAGGTAAATGTCCTGCAGACACTTAATGTTGAAGTTAAAGGATATCTCCTCTCTCAAATGTCAGTTCCACCCTCTTCTCTCATGGATGCTTCCTCTGAAGTGCACTGTGGATTCCTGTAAGTACAACTCATCTGCTGCAGGGTAACAGGGAGACAACATAGTAATGAAAAGGTACTTTTGATCCTTTACAAAACTTCACTATTTGCTCACAAAAGTATGCCAAAAATCATAGGCAGAACCTTACAGTCATGACAAATGATTTTGCTCCTGTTTTTGTTTACGTTTTTGGTTTACTTTTTGTTCTTAATTTGTCTAAGATTTAACTCTACAAATTGTGCAGATATAGAGCAGACTTCTCATTCATTGCAGCAAGGTCACTGTTTCAATGGGGTTTTACCATCAGAAGGGAGGGTAACCATCATCTGATCTCTTAGCCATAACCAGATTTGTTTAGAAAAGCATTGTTATAATTTCTGCTTGAAGGGTGTGTTATATAACTTGCTGTTAGATGTCTGATATATTTTCTTAGGTGAATACTTATTCAAAACCTGATTATTTAAAGATATTAGGTAATTTGGATTGTATATATAAGTTTATCTGATAGGCTTGGTATTAAACCATGTTTCTTTGACTCTGGGACTCCATGTAGCTGTGATGTGTCTTATGCCAGTGACAAGACCATGTTTTAGCTGGAGATACCAGATACTGGGAACATGAGAACTCTAGCAACATGATTTGCTTTTTTTTGCCTTTCTGCTTTAATATTTGCATGAGAAGTACATGATAGTCTTACTTTCTCTTCAGAACTCTTTCATCATAAAGCACATGAGCAATCTTCTCTTCCAAAAAGGGAAGACATGCTCCAACTATTTCTTTATACCCTTATAACCTTTATATTTAAGTTATGCTTCTCTGTATTGACTTACTGTGTCTGCAAGTTATTTTTCTGAGCATGTCTCTGCTGGCTGTTACAGGGTCAAGGCCTTGAACACAAGCCAAACTGTTTGGGGGGGCTCTTTCCTTTGTTTCAGTGGATGTTTGCCAGAATATCTAAGTCCTGCAGCAGCACTGACTGTGCTGAACTCTCCCAAAGTGACATCTCTCCCACCATACACGGGCTACCACATTTCCAATTTGAAGGCACAAGGGAACCACATGTGTATATATAGGACATAACCAATAAGCCTCCACAGGGTGTAGATTAGAAGGCTCACTTTGTGCACTTTGGGTGTCCTATGTGGCAGAAAGCCAAAGGTTAGTTTCCTGAGGGATGTCTTTGACTTCCTCTGGATCTCAGTGGGCTTGATGCTCATGTTGTCAAACAAGCTGAAGACAGAATGTTGGGATCGATTTGCCTTCTCCTCCCAAACTGAAGAGACCATCACTATCCTTACACCATTGAGGGAGGTATTTCCAGTCACTGAGGTAGAAAAGCTGGCAAAACATACTTAATTTATACCTAAACTGCTCCCAGGATTTACTACTGAGAGCCTCTTTCCTCAATCTCCTAGTGAGGGCTGCCAACTTCATACCCCAGCAAGCAAGCAAGGGGACATGGTGCAGTTCACACAGCTGCACCTTGTAGTCCCTGACCCCACCTCTTGCTGAGGAAAAACTTGCTTTTCTGGCATTAGTTGGTAGTGATGTGTATTTAGAGTATGCACGTTTAATGGGAAGCAAGATCCTGCAAAATTAATGGGATTTGGGTAAAATTGTTGCAGTTGACATAGCACCCATACTCTCCAGCACCTTGGCCAAGGTGGGAGATTCTCTTGGCACCATTTGGCTGCATTTGTACAAAAAGCAACACCCATGCTGCCTTTTGACATACATCTTAGGCAATGCAGATACAGCTCTCTCTGAAGCTGAGGGACAACATTCTGGTAAAAATGAGGGTTTTGCAATGTCTCTGTGATTTTGACTTCATCACAGATGAATAAAAGCAGAAGCAGTTCTCATCCTCGGTGATCACATTCACTTCTGCAATGCAAGATATCAAATCAAGATATCAAGATATCTGCATTTTATCAAATGCAGATAAAAGCTTTTTTTCTCTCCAGGGGAGTTCTGGTTGAGACCCTGGGGAGGGATCTGACCACTGTTAAGTTATTGGCAAACCATCAGACCTGGTACAGCTTACTTCAGTGTATGATTCCCATCTCTCATCTCCATGTGAAGCAACCTTAGGTTGCATTTATATAACAGGCCCCCTTTGAGTCTGTGTCCTGATTTAATATCAATCTAATATAGATTGGTTAGAGGTAGTCAGCATGGATTTACAAAAAGGAGGTCATGCTTAACAATCTTGATTCATTTCTCTGAGGAAGTGGCAATGAAAGTGGACAGCGATGAAGGAGACATAATTTACTTGGACTTGAAAAGGCTCTCAATACAGTGCCACGTAACAGATTAATTTATAGGGTTAGCAAGTATGGGACTGATAGTAAAATACTCAATTGGATATAAAATTGGCTTGGTAACAAGACCCATGGAATGGCAGTAATGGTTATAGATCATGCTGGGGAAGTGCTATGCATCCTGGGGTGTATGTTTGAAGGCATTCTAAAGATAATAAGGATGGGCAGAACCAAAAACAAAGGTGGTGGGAAAAAAGAAGAAAAATACTGCCAATAAGAGCACATGAAGGCAGGCTTGTGAGAAGCAAATGATCATGCCAACACACAACCCAAAATTTCAGGTGATATTCAGTGAAGAAAATTGTCTAGGAACTGAAGGTGTCCAAGTCAGCCACATAAGCTGCAGGTCTTGTAGCAAGGCAAAAGTATACAGAGCAGCAAGGACCTTTCCTTTTAAATGGGAGAGAGGGCAAAACTTACAGCTTTTTTGAGGTGCCAATGAGCAATAAATGGGAGGCATGTTCTCAGAAACTGATCTTATCCTGAAAAGTTCAAGATCCCTTGGTCCTTGCTATGAGGATGAATCATAGCATTTAAGTTGTGTTTTCAGCTCAAAGAAATCTTTGGAAAATACTGGCTCTTTCCATTTTCTATGATCTCAGGAGACTGGATTTCCTGAGATGAAATAATTTTTTGTCACTACCCTGCGAGATGCTACCTTATGTGCTATAATAAAGCAGACAACTGGGTAGAAGGAAGAAATGAAGTACAGGAAAGTCAACAGAGGACACTAAGAGACCTCAGAAATTCACAGTACTAAACAGAAAGTGGAAATTGGTTTCAGTGAATACTTACCTCCTTACAGTGTAAACTTTCCCATCATCTCTTGGATGATATTAAAAGAGGGTCTGGGAAAGCTGTACTGCTGACACTGATGTGCCATCACTTAGTACTGCTGTCAGTTCAAGAAAATACAAGCTTTGATGTCCAGCAGAGTTTCCACCCTTGCTGTTATAGGAAAGTGCCAGGCTGCCAGGCTCTGCACTCCCACAGATCACAGGTGAGAAGGCAGTCTTTGCAGGCCTACTTATATCTTTGCCTCACTTCTCACCTGTTTTAAAGATGGGAATCTCGGATGGATCAGACCATGCAGCTTGGGAAAACTGGGAAAGGCTTTTTAATGAAACAAAAGAGAGCTTCTCTCTTAGAGTATGACTGGTGTGGTACAGGATTAGAAAGGAAATGATGCAGGGTAACAATCAGCCTGACTCATTGGTCAGTGGTTCATGCTATAGGCTGTGCTTTGTTATTTGATTATTAGTATTGGCTCAAAACTTTGGTCTTGAAGCCATTAAAGTCATTAGTCAAGCTCTCATTGATTTGAGCAAGACCAAGACTTGACCCTTTGTGGCTGTTCAAAGGACAGAGATAAACTTTTAAATCAATCAAGAGCCTAGACTCATTCTGCTGGGGTCATATGGTTAATACATCCTGTTCCTGTCATTTCCGCTATAAATCTGTGAATGCTTTTAAAGCAAGAGGAAAACCTGATTCCTTTCCTTTTGCCAGAAAATATTATGTTCACTTTTATTACAAACAAGAAAAACAAGGAGTCCTTGTGTTCAGGAAAACTTGTAAGGGGAAAGGTAATCTGAATATTTCTATGTCTCTAGAGTCAGTCAGAGGTAAGTTGAGACAAAGACTGGGCAATACAGTCTTCCATCTGCAAAGCATGTAAACCTGCTCCCACTGACATCCCATGAGCCTTTTTTGGGTCCTGATGATCTTTTTGCCCAAGCATTATGTCAATAACCATTGTACTGTTGGTGTCTACAAAACCCCTTATTTTCCACATTGCATCTAGTCTACACAGCACCTACAAGTTGGGAAAAAACTCAAGACTTCCTACAAACGTAATCAAACTCATAGTTATTGACTTTGTCTGATTCAGACTCGAGTCACTAAGCTTTCTGTATTTACTTCTAGAGTATGATACTTCTAGAAATGTGAAATATATTATATAAAAAACAGGTCTGAACTACTCTGAGTTTTTGTTTTGCTGAAAGACCCACCTCATGGTGATTATGGAAATTAAAGCTGTTCTTCAACTCTCTCTTGCTGACTTTAGGATTCTGAACAAAACTGTAGGGGAGAACATCCAACCTGATTCAGGTCAATCAGGTTGACCAGGAACCTGATTAAAAGAAGAACTCTGAATGTTTGGCTTATCTCAGTCCTATTGCTTTCAAAAAGATCCTATTTGGTCCTGTTAGGGCCATGAAGATGATCAGAAGTTGCGAGTAACTTTTCTATTAGGACAGGTAGAGAGAGTTGGGGTTGTTCAACATGGAGAAGAGGAGGCTTCAGGGAGACCTCCTAACAGCCTTCCAGTACCATAAGGGGGCTTATAAAAAAGGAGGAAGAAGGACTTTTTTATGCAGACAAATAGTGACAGGACGAGGGACAATGGTTTTAAAATGAAAGAGGGCAGGTTTAGATTAGATGTTAGGAAGAAATCCTTTACTCCGAGAGTGGTAAAGGAGAAATCCTTTACTCAGAATCACTGGAACAGGTTACTCAATGGAGTTGTGACAACCCAGGCATCACCATCCCTTGAAGTGTTCAAGGCTGGGCTGGATGGGGCCTTAAGCAACCTGATCTAGTGGGTGGCAACCCTGCCTGTTGAAGGGCAGTTGGAGGGGGTCAGAACAAAATGATCTTTAAGGTTTCTTCCAACCCAAACCACTCCATGATTCTACAATTTGCTGAAAAACTGTGGATGTGATTTGATAGATTTTATGAAAATAGCTTCCAATTCTTACTTATGAAAAGATGAAAGAATAGGTGAGAGAGGAAGAAAGGACCTTTATTATGCATATATACATAGGTGCCACCCTCTGTGCATGCATGTGCACGTTTTATAAAGGGTTTGATCTTACCTGAGCATCTGTGGCTCTGGTGACATCCCATTTGTTAACATTTCTGTAGGCTCTTCAGTAAACTCACTGGATAGATGACAGTTCATTAAATTAGTTGACAATGCATATCCAGTCTTTCCACCCTCCTCCCCCAGCCCTAAAATGAAAATAAAGAAATTAGAGTGGTAAGGAGGGAAAATACTATGCAAATAACTCTGAGAGCACTGACACATTTAAACTAATGCATTTCCTAGAATCATAACAATAAATGTGCTGTCAGGGGCATCGCAGTTACTGCAGTGACACGACCACTGTGCAAAAGCACCAGTGCAAGCTGTCAGAGCTGATTATTTAAGTACTCCTGAAATATTTTTCTTTCACTGTAACTTCTCAGAGTCATGAGGCTTGGAAAGAGCCCTTTTCCTCTTGCAACCCTTCAGCTAGCTTTTAAATACCTGCATACATCACCTTGCTAAACAAGTGGGTCAGGAACAAATTTTCTAGAGGTGGCAGTTACTGAGATCAGTTGTTTTGGGAAAAATTCTTTGATGCAATTACTTGAGAAAGTTTGCCCAACTTCCTGCATGGCAAAGAGTTTTTCCTCAAATATTACAAAGATAGCAGCTAGGCCTACCCCAAAGAACCCTTTTCAAAGGGCTTAACACTTTCAAGCAGTTGGTTTTGTTTATTAAAGTTGCTGCAGATATCAGAGATAGACAAGTGCAACAGCACCACTATGAAAACCCCTCCATGAAATGGCCTTTCCATAATTTTCTTTAATACACAAACTTTGTCATTCAACTGCAAATTTTACAGCAGTCTATTAAGTTTGACCATCAACTCCATGCTCTGATGCATGTGTAGGCAGTATGGTTGAGATATAAAAAACCCTTATAATTGCTCAGAAATGCCCCTCTCAAGCCCCTTCTTGGAATTAGTGGCTTTAGTAATACTGCTTAACACTTATTTGGAACAGGCATGTTATTCTTCCATTAAGCTTTATTCTGGTCATTCTTTCAATCTGCATTTAAATTCTGTTTTCCTCTCAGTTGGCATTGGCACCCTTAGCTACCTCATAAACAAGATGCATTGCCAACTGGAACACGCAAGCAGAGCTGAAAGCAGCACCACTAACCTCTGCTTCTTTCTACCCCCTGCAACTTGGAGTTGTATCAAACTCAGTGCCTGGAGCCTGGGAAGTGGGCATCCTGAACTGCTTGGAAGCTGAAAGAGCCAGACTTCAATCTATTAAGGTACTGGGCTGGCTCGCTGAGCTATAATTGTGCACACTTTTTTTTTAAAATCAGCCTGGCAAGCCAGATTCACATGCTCTTACTTCAGCTGAGTGTATGTTTCATGGTAAAGAGTTGTGCTGCAAACTGTGAATAGACAGTTTTACTCAGCATTTATAAGGCAAGCAGAATCTGACCCAGAATGACTAGCCCAGCAGCATTAATTTCTAAGTGGACATACAGGAGAGATTAGGCACTCAAAGTTGCTTAGAGATTTTGGCTTTTGGCAAATTTGCATTCTTAGAGACTGCATACTCAGCATAAGGAAATAAAATACGGAGTTTGGAAATATTTGTCACAGGTGGAAGAGGCACTGTAAAGAAAGGCAATGAATGCAGAACTGCAGTGGGTGAGAAGGCTTCCACTCCCCTCCTGTCCCACCCCCAGCCCATCCTCTGCACATGCAGCAGCAGCCACAGGGTCGGCACACAGTGATGGGTACCTGGGGTGGCATCTCCTGTGCCTTAGCTTCTCCCTGCTTTTTACTGCAGAGACAAAATCCACTTGACCTGGGCCTTTTTTTACCCAGAATTTATGCAAGGTTGCTCCCTTTTTAAGGCCAGCCACTGTGTGTGGGTTTCTGTGTAATCAAGTGTATTTGACTTTTTTCCCCCCTTTCATTTGTGGGACCAAGGCTTTTTGCCTTGTCAGTTCTGCACTGGCAAATGTTTCTGTCCTCAGTTGGTAAGGCAGAATGTCTAGCAGCATGACACCAACTACTTACAGGTCACCACTCTGGGGAAAGAAAGTACACATTTAAAAGAATCAGCAGCTTAAGTAGGATATAATGTGACTGAAGAGTTTCACTGTAACACTGTAGAGTACAAAAATGAAAATATAAAGTGCATTTTAAATGATTAATGTACAAAAGCTGACCTCTTCCAGTGTGCATTAATCAAGGAAAAAATGCACACTTTCTATAGTGGTTAATGTTGCAGGTTCATTATTCAGCTTTGATAATGTGCATAAAAATGCTCAATATGACAATGAGTTGGGGTAGCTGAGAATTTAGAATGGTGGCAAGTTTGTTGTAGTATTTGGATTAGCATTCTTAACCTGCATCTTGACAGCTTCCTTTCTTCATTTCACAAGTGTTAATAAAATCTTGCTTTTTCCTCTTTTGTTTTTGGTTATTTTTTTTCTTGCATTTTAGTTATTTTCTTTTTTTTTTCTTTTTTACAAAATTATTAAGAAATACCTGCTCAAACAAATACTACCAGCATTCATTAGTCAGGATGGTTATATGTAAAAGAAATGATGCCAGATAGTAACAAATCCAAGAGAAGTTTATTATGAAAATGGCACCTGCGGGATGAAAAAAAATTAAGTTACATAAAGACAACCATGTATGACATGTATGAGAATCTACAAAAGTATAAAAAGAACCCTGTTGTAAATGAAGTATGTACATTTCTGATTTGCAGCATTATCAATGATCAATGAAAAAAATGTTTCAAATAAGCCAGGCACTCAAGAAGTTAGATTCGGTTAGCTTAACACAAAATAAATGTACCATAGCTGTCACTTTTTAACATTTTAATTTTTTTATATTGTAGAGTTGGTAACACTGCTAAGATTTATACGAACAGAATCCCTTTCCCCTTTATTCAGCTACTTGGCACCAGTCTCCTCATAAAAGATTTCATATATTTGTACAAGAAATAGTTAAAAACACAGACACAGTCTTCACAGGTAATGAAGTTTTTTTTTCATTTTGTAATTTTAAACACTATGGATTTAGACAGCAGCTGTGATTATCTGTTAGTTTAAATCACCAGAAATCATTTTGACACAACACAGAAACATTTATAAAAAAAACCCAAAACAACAACAGCTGTCTAGCTGTTCTTTGTAGCTGATAGGTGCAGTCCTTTGATTGTTCCATAGCTAGAGCAGAGCTTCCAAAATTAAACTTTGAATTTCCCAATCAGCTTTCTCGCCTTTTTCAGACCTACATAAATCCTTCCCATGGAACCTTTAAAAGCTCATTAATTAAATTTCTAGCCTCCAATTCCTTTTTTGCTATCACTCCTCTGTGGCTTGGACCCGCTTCTCAAATTCAAAGCTACCACAGAAATTGACTCAACGCAGTGAGTGATCAAAAATTCGAAGGACAGTTGAGTTAATACGTTAGCATTGCACACATAAGCGAATATATATGACAATTCTAAGCTCAGTTTCCTTTTCAAACAATGCCAGTTGACCTTTGAAAGAATTTCCTATCTCACTGGTAATTGCTCTATGTATTGCTCTGCCAGCCTACCTAGGAGAAAACCAAAGAAATGCACCCTCTGCTTACAGTTCGAGCACAAGGACTCTGGGAATGTTAACAACTGAGGCTATATGGCGTCAATTTGCTTAATATATCTGAGCATTACTCTGTAGTGCATTGTGGGGTACACTGGAAGAGTAAGTCATACCCAGAATTCCTCTGTGGGAAAAATGGCTCCATTAACCTTGAGCTAGTTAAGAGTCTTTTATCTCTGAGAGTGAAGAAGAGAAAACGAGAGAGCGAGAGAAAGAGAGACGGGAAACGTGTGGAGGAGGAGGGGAGAAAGGAAGGGGGAGAGAGAGGTTTGAGAATACACAACAGCAAAGCAACAGCAGAAATTAAAAGGTATACAGACAGTGGAAGCAGCATAAGGTGACATTACAGAGGAAGGCCACCACACAAAAACCACTAACCCCCAAGAATCACTGGTTCACTAGGACTGCAGGAATGGGACTTTACCACTCCGGACTAGAGATAAAGCACAGAGAAGACAAAGGACAAAACAACTACATTAGCTTAGTATATACTGCATATAGTAACACACATTGAAACTGCAATGGGACTGACAGCCAAGGACACTTACACATTGTACACATTACAGTTCTCACATCTGTTATTAGATGCCTTAACAAACAGCTGCCAAAGATGGAGTGGAAGAAGAATTTATATTTGACAGTCATTTGGAGTGTTTGACACTACACTGTGATTTCTGGCAACAAAGACAAAATAGGAGATTTCTTTTCTTTTACTTAATGTGCAGTTTTCAGTTGTAGTTATCTATTTCAAGCTTATTAACCCATCCTTTAGTTTTAAAACATATTGGTTTCAACACTAGAAATAAGGAAAAAGAAAACAACAAAAAATACCCAAATCAAAGAACAAAAAGAAATTTACAACCTTCCCTCTATAATATTAAATGAAAAACAAAATAAAACATGTTAAATAGTTCTTCTGTTTTTTTCTTTTTTACTCTGAAGTGTTATTTGATGTTGTAAAATTAGCCTCAGTTACACTGAGAAAAAATAAAGCAAAACAATATGCACCTAAGAAACTGCTCCTCGCGTCAATTAAATTGAGTTTTTTGTTTTTAAGCTCTTTTTGAAAAAGGCTTCCTGACCCATTTAAATTTGATGTGAGGCTATGCTTGTTAGTTTGGAGGTAACAAATTTTAAGTCCTGCAGCAAATGTTAATGAGGGCTTTTGTCTTAACTAACCAAGGAGACTGCAGCACCCCACTATAAACCAGTACGGAACACATTCTTTCCAAAAAACCCAGCCCACAAGCTGCATATTGTATGAAGACATTACAGATTAATAAATGATAGCACCATGGTTTTAGAAATTAAGTTAAAGTTTCTGTAATTAACATTTAGTCCAACTTTTTAACATTCTAGTCACAGGCCAGAAATTAACTTTTTAAGAACCCAAATTATTTTATGTGCAAGTAAGAAAATCTTAACCATAAAAAGAGAATTAAACTCTGCATAAAATTCTAAAATACTATCCCCTATTTTAAAGGAATTAGGAACAAAACCCCCTTTTCATTTGACTTAGTCAAACAGGGCACATTGTTTATGCTTGTCTCTTTTAATCTTGATCATATCAAGATCATTTTGAAGTAAAACCAATGGTTGTCACTTTAAAATCTCTTTACCACAACACTGAGTATTCTATGGCAGAGGCATACACATATTAAAGGCATCTTAATAAAGATGCAAAGGAAAAAACACACATCTTAGAAGAAGACAAAATGGCAGGCAACTGGTACTTCGACTCTCTGAAGGCAAAAATAAAAAAATATCTTTACATTAAAGAATAAGTCAAGTTAAAGAGAAAGGGAATGAAATGGGGACCATCATATTGAGATAATAAGCTGACCTGCTCAAATTCAAAGTGCTAGAATTAAAGGTCTAAATTAAAACATAGTCTATGCCTCAGAGTATAACACTGAACACAGTATGTGGTCATATTTCAATCCTCTTTCCGTTCCAGAGTCTGTGTAGTGTGAATGCCATTGCTGTACACAGGAAATGGAAGAGTGGAAAAAAGTCCTTCGGCAGTTGTGAACACATTCCCTGCAGGCATTTGGGTCAGACTGGCCCCGCTCACAGCACTTCCAAACGGTCCCGACATGTTGAGTCGGTGAACGTGGTGGTAGAGCATTTCCATCGGCGTTTTAGGATCCAGCCCAAAGCTGGGGCTGTTAACGTCAACAAAGTTAACAGCGTGGGTGTTGGGGAGGAGGTTGCCCTGCATGGCTAAAGTAACTTCAGCTGGAGCATACCGAATAGTGCCAGTGGTGTAGACCCTCTGAGCAGCAGTGCTGGTCGCAGCAAGGGTTCCTGTTACCCTGTGAACCAAAGGAAGCACCACATTGCCTGCTTGTAACCTCTGAAGGGCTTCCAGGTCCCCAGTGTACAACAAAGAGTTGGACGCTGTGGGACCTCCTGGATGTTTGTCCCTTGGAGATGCTGAAAGTGGGGGTGACAAAGGGTCAGAGGACACTGGAGCCAAGGCCGAGTTGGATGAGGTGCTGAACTGAGTTTTACGGCTGGCAGTATTTTCAGTCCCTGGCGGGGTGAGAACAGAGTCTGGAATGGAGACATGTAAACTACTGCTGGCTTGGGGGGAAGGGAAGTGCTCGGAGCTGGGGGGCTTGGTCATACTGTAGGGCGATTCATTCCTTGAGATTTCCCTGTTGGGTGGGTAATTCCAAATACTGCTATCATTATCAAAATTGATAGGTTCTGAGATTTCTGTTTTAATTTTGAGCACTGAGGCACTGTTTGGTGACGAGAGCAGCTGGGGCTGGTCCACCAAAGCTGAGTCAAGTCCATTTGGACTTGAGGTGCTTGACAGCCTTCTCCGGGTCATGCTGCCTCCCTTTTGCTTTTTTCTCCTCTTCTTCCTCTTCTGATGTTTGCTGGAAGACTGGGCATTTACTTCACCTGCACTGTCTGAGTCCTTGGCACTGTCAGAGGTCAGTGATTCACAATTCTGCAACCGCAAGTCTGACTCACTCTCAACATAGCGCTCCACCTTGATCTGCATAGAGCCAAGAGTGCCAAAACTGTCCTCAGGGGCCTTTTGATTCTCGAAGTCTGAGTTTTCAAAGCTGTCATCACTGTCCCTGCTGTCCTGGTTGCTGGAGCTGTTCCCATCCTCATTACAGTTCATTTCATTATCTGACTGATTTCCTGACTTTTTCCTGTCAGATTCAGGGTCTTCACTGTTTTCTGACTGGTTTCCTTTCTCATCTGACTTTGAGTTCTCATTGTCCTCTGGAGCAAAATGAAAGTGAAACAAAGCATTAGCAATAGGAACATAATATTACAATCCAAGTCCAGATTTCTACCTACCAATGAGATTGGATTTGCTTTAACCTTTTTTTTTGGCAAAAGATGTTCTCTTCTGTAGAGCTGCATTTTTTTTTTTTCCAGTGTTGTGTTGGGAGAGTTTTGATCACCATGAATGCCTCTGACTCAGGACTGTTAATGCACTAGAAGCCTATGTTATATGGCTGCACCTCGATTGAGGGGGCCTTTTCATCTGCTCACTGGACAAGAATCATGATGACAGCTGTGAGCACAACAGCATTGTAGCTGTGCCATCCAAAGAGGAGTCAGAGAACAATCCCATTATCACCCTTATGTTCTGGTGATTGTTCTTTCACATCCATGTTCTCCTACAGTGGGCAGGCATCCATGTATAGCACTATTTACTAATGAAGATTATAGTACTCTCATCTCATTTTCCTCTGACCATTGCCACTTTTGAAGTGGCATAGAGTCTCTGGCTGCAGTGGAATTACTGCTGATTTCCTCCCATGTGAGAGGAGAAGCAACTCGTGTATAAATCTCAATGAATTAATAAACCAGTTAAAATGAATGAATAAACCAGTTTATTGCTAAAACAATCTTGCTATGTTGCTAGACTGTCTTCTTAAATTCTCTTGAAGGAAAACAAGTATAAAAAAATACAGAAAAAATAATCAGACAATGAATTAAATTCTTGATTGATCCAAATCATCTAAAGACCATTGAAAATAGCACAGCTACAGCACTGAGAAGCTGCCACTCTTCTTGCCTGAATTCATTTAATTATAATTCTAATACGGGTGGAGATAAACACTGTAGCCCACTGGACTTGGAGAGCCAAAGCAGCTTTAAGACTGAATATGCTCTATTATCACACCATGTTTGAAAGGGTCAAAAAAGGTTTCAGGAAACCCCGTCCTTTACAGACCAGCCAGAAATCTTTTGTTGCCTAATAAAAGACGTTTTTCACTCATCAGAGCCAAGTACTACCCTTTTCAATATCCTTGCTTTAGGTGAAGAGGGGAATGATTGGTCTGCCTCTAAAGATATTGGTTACTTCTGGAGCCATGTCAATACCAAAGTATTTCCCAGAAGTGCTGAAGGTGGGTTTGACAGGAAAGCTGCCTGTGCATTCAGGACACTGCACTTTGCAAGTCACTTAGTGGGACTTTTGCTTATGTGAACAGCAGCAGAGAGACCCTTCCTTTTGAAAAATAAAACCTATAGGAAAAAAGTAGTGGCTTTAAATCCCTAAGTGTAATCCAGCTTTTTGTTCCACCTAGGATTGAATTTGTCCTACAGTTTTTTCTTCCTTTTTTTTGAAGATGCCTTCTTTTAAGGCCATGGTTTCTAGCTGGGGAAGAGTGGTCTTAGAGTGAGGTGGTCTAAAGCTATGCAATATTTGCCTGGGATTATATCACAGCTTGAACTGAACTTGTTGGTTTCATCTAAAATACTGTTCCAAATTCAGGTCCTTCAGCATTTCTATTTAATTCCTTTGTAGTAAACAAGCTCCTGTGGCTTCTGTCTTCCAAGACTCCCAGACATCTCCTTCAGAGATGTAAATATCTGTGCACCTTTGGAATGCTGTCTTGCTCTGCATCAGCTTTAGAAGTCATGAACATACATGTATTTCTCATGTGCTCACCTGGAGAAACTTCCAGTGCACGTGGGAAATGCAAACTGTTCTCCACATATGTGTTATTTGGCTATTTAGGAACAAGACAGCATAAAGGAAGCACTGGAAACGGATGAAGAAATTCCCAATGACAGTGGTCAGTAAGCCTGAACATTGACTTAAACCTAGCTGTCAAAGGGGAACAAATAAAAGCAAAAGATGAAAGAGAACAGCCATGTAATATATAAATAATATAATTAATATAATATAATATAATATAATATAATATAATATAATATAATATAATATAATATAATATAATATAATATAATATAATATCCTGATCCTCTTCTTGCTTTTTCTTGGTTTATATCACATTTATTTCTATTTTCTCTAGAGTGTTTTTGGTAGTTATCATAGACATGAGAGAAAAATCATCTGTCTGTGTATCTATCTATCCATCCATCCATCCATCCTACATGGAACAGCTGAGTACATCTTTACTTCTTGGGCTACAGGAAAACACACTTCTTTCAAGGCCAGATGATTTGCACCTATGCCTAGGTAACCACTGTTAAAACTAACAGGGAATGTGTGAACCATCTGTGCACTGGACCATCTGTAGGACTAATTTACACATAGAACTTGAGAAGTACACTCAGCTTTTAAAAAACAGCTGAAGTCCAAGACTTAAAGAGCTTAGAAACAAGTTCTTGAACCCACATATTTTAATTAAATATATCTTTTAACCCAAGAAAACTCTCAAATTTTTCAATCTTTACTGCCCCCTAGTGAGAGTCTTCAAGAATGTATTTATAAAGGGAAAGGAGTCCTAAAGATTGACTGTGGAGACCTCTCTGTAGAATGTCTGCCTACTTTGGAAAGAGAAGAGCTTGAATTTTATCCAACTGTTGCAATACCAAGTCCCCTGCACAAGGCACAATGCCTTAAGCACAGCTGGGAAATCAAATATTTAGTTTGGTGATATGTAGGCAAGAATGCATGAAGAAAGTGAAGAGAAATTCTGAGGAAATGGAAATGCTAAGGTCATTAAAAGATTTTGCTAGTGTTTTTCAATTTAATTATATATATATA
>VZRH01002477.1:1648855-1660111 GCA_013397555.1 Urocynchramus pylzowi
CTTATAAAAATGTTTTTGAAGTTTATTTTTTTTTTTTTTTTTTTTTTTTTTTTTTTTTTTTTTTTTTTTTTTTTTTTTTTTTTTTTTTTTTTTTTTTTTTTTTGATTAAATAAAAAAGTCACTTTGGAAAAGGATAAGTATTTAAGGCAGTTAAAGTTCCTACCATAAATGTGACAAATGACACTTTAGAGCTTTCAAGTTAACCAAGTGTCTATACCCCCAATTATACATGTGAATGTATCTATGTCTAAATCTGTGTACAGCAGATCTCCACAGAAAAAGATGTTTACAAAGGCAGCCATACAAACAGTGATGTTTCCTTACCTTGGAGGTATCCCCCAATCCCCACTGCAATTTTTCAACTACTAGAGAAAAACATGCATGTAAAATAGTGCCATGTAAAGTGAACGTGAAGTGCAAGTTATGTTCAGCTCTAATATAAACAAATATTTGTATTTGAGTCTTGTTGTTTTTTCAGCCTCTAGTGAACTAAGTTTGTTTCTAGCAGACATCAATATTTCCCTCAATTCTTACTTTTGTATTTCAAGCTCTAAATATTCTACTATGATAATTCATTGTCTTCAAAACTTCATTATACAGCAGAATAAAGATAAAACTTGAACAACTGACTACCCAGCATTTCTGTCAAACCAATGTTGTAAGCTACTTTAGAAAACAATCTCACATAAATTAGCCCAACTTTATCAGTTATGAAGAATAAGGGAAGAAAAGCACTGCTGTAAGTTTTGATTATGGTAGGCATTTCAATTTCAGTAAAACAGGACATTCAAAATACTCTGTTTACAGCTGAGTGTAAAACTGATGTGCACACAAGTGTGGAGTGATATTCTCTCTCTTTTGGAAACATGAAAACCCACAGTTGTGTGCAGGAACTAGTAAAATCCATCTGCACTTGTACCTACTAAATACACTATTGTCTTCCTTGGAACAGTTTTTATCTAAGGAGTTTACCATGCTACACAGATGCCTAAGGACACATACATATTTGAAAATCAAAGTACCAGGTGAATCATAAGCCAGTGGCTGAAGGGCACACTGCAGTTATTCATAGTGATAGTCATAATGTCCCAGATTCTCCAGCTCTTTTGGTCATCCTAGACAATTCCTTCATCCTTCAGTAACTTATATATTGGTTGTTGCACCACTGGAAAAGTCTGTGTCATGGGCTGAACAGAGCATTCATTTCAGAACTATGGAAAGGAGGAAAAGATGCCTGCTTTCTTAAGAATGAGAATTCCATGCATCAGAGCTATATACAAACCATCTACACTCAGAGTTCAGGCTCCCAAGTACAAAGAATACATCCAAAGAATGTCTGAAATACTGTATTAAAAATGAACTTTCCGTGAAGTTCATCTACCTGCAAATTCCCACTCTATTTTTGGCCAGCTTAGATATATTACCAGATACACAGAATTTTCCTTGCTGCATCTGTCTGAAGCACATTTCATATAAGAGATTTGTGGACCATGCTCTAAAGGAAGTCCCATGATTCAATATAAAAATTCTCTCTATAAAGAGATTCTTTGGCAGGCAAGCTGTACTGTGCTGTTAAATCTGGTTGTTACCTCCTGTGAGAGTGCACTAGGCACCCCCAACTCAGTTCTGTAAATTCCCAGTATACCTTGGAAAGAGATTTCTAAATGTGGTGAAAGAAAATGATAATGAAAAAATTTGAATTGTTTTCTAATTTACAGTATTTTTAAATTGCCGGCATTGCCAACCTGCAATTTAGAAATTAGATGAGAATTTTGAGGCAAAAAAAAGCAATTAGAAGGAGGCAAGAGGGAGGGAAATGTATCCAGTTTATTGATAACTACTTTTACTGAATAAAGCACAGTTTCATTTCAAAGATCTTCAGTTTTCAGGTACAGAGAGTCCATTAATAAAGTTCCTGATTTTGAGAAGAAATGAAAGCAAAGAATCACTCCACTCTAAGCTCTGATTGTGAAGATTTGTTTTCTAACTAGCAACAGACTATGCATTTCAGTTTAGCATAAACTGAATGTAAATGTAATGCCATGTAGATTACCTCCTGAATTCTCAGGATGTTTTGTTTTCAGGCAAATCCCTCACTCACTGAGCAGTGCAAATGATTTTATATTTCTATTTGTGTTATACATGGAGCACCCAATATGGCAGGCAAGGTGAGACTTGTGACCAGATTGGTGGGATGGCGCATGTGATGGGATTAAGCAGGATTGGGTTATATAATTTTATATATAATACACACACTCACACACACACTCACACAGATATACACAAACCCTTTACTCAAAGGTACTAACTGAGGGTTAATGTTTTAAAATTGGTGACCTTTATGTCAGCTGCACAGATATATTCCCTAAAATGGTGGATGGTAAACCTGATTAAAATTTGCTGAAATGTTACCTAGTTCCTCAATTTGAATTCAGTGGTTGGCATGCAAGAAGTGCACAGTATGTCATGCTAAGAAATAAAAAAACCCCTCACTTATTTCTCAAAGTATGAATATATTGCTGTGTACACAGTTCCCAACAGAGGGATTTCAGTTTTCCTTGGTAGCTTTGTGCACAGCAATATTCTTGTAGCGGTGGAATGAAGGAGGGGGAAAAAGAAGAAACAGTCAGTGTTCTTTGCAGGAACCTATTTCTGTTAGAAAATTAAAATAAATCAGTACAAGTTTGTCTTCAGAAATATGGTTACAAATAGAAAAAGAACATAGTTTCTTCCTGTAAGGCTGTTCAGAGAAATCAAAGCCAAAGCTTCTAAATAGTGAGTTGTGTTTTAAAAGAAGGAAGTAGCTTAATTCAGTTTGAAGAGGAGATGAAGAAATTGTGTATCAAAAGCAGTCTTTTAGCAAAGTCTCTTACAAAAGGACATTTTACTCATGTGCATATGCATTTAAAAGCTACACTATATTGCGTATTCAGGTAAGTATTGAGTAAATAGGAAATGATGAGATCATCTTACATATTCACACAGCTTCACAAAGAGGCTCTTTATAATTGGTGAAAATATTGAGGTTACATCTGCTGTGCTATTCACCCTTCTCCTTGAAATACCTTTATCAATGACTGGATGGTATTGATACTGAACTCCTCTCATGGTAAACTTATAAGAATATTTTTAATTTGCTGCACGAGAATGAAATTGCTGTACTTAATACTACAGTCGGATACTTAGCTGCAGCCACAAGTACTCTTTCTACATTCACAAAACTGGCAGACGAAACATGAAAAGGAATACTGACTCTTTAATCTCCACTTCTCCACCTAAAGCCCAAGGCAAACTGACAGGGTAACTTCACTCTGGAAACAGAGGGGTTTTTATTTTTTTTAATTCTGGATTACTTTTTCTTCTGCTTTTGAAAACTGTGGGCTATAGGGGAATGAACCTGGCATAGACTTAAAACAAGAACAACTTTCTTTATCTGAAAAGTTACAGTCCTTGATGCTTACAGGAAGGTCATTTTCAAAACCCACAGGAAAAATATCATCACAGCCAGAAAGAGTGCATTAAGTGCCTTATTTGCCTGTA
The DNA here is from genome assembly GCA_013397555.1 of Urocynchramus pylzowi. Taxonomy (NCBI): domain Eukaryota; kingdom Metazoa; phylum Chordata; class Aves; order Passeriformes; family Fringillidae; genus Urocynchramus; species Urocynchramus pylzowi. Next base: position 1,652,396 of record VZRH01002477.1, read on the forward strand.
ACAGAGACAGTTGTCCATTTGTAATAGCTCTGAGGATCAAGTGAGTCTTTGATGTTGTAAGGACATTCCTATAGATTTTGCAATTAGCGAGCTAGATGTTTAAAATAGTGGGTATCCACAAATTGGATGTTAGCAATGAAAAATATTTAGTGATCTTAAATGATGCTTGCTACAGAATTAGGAGCTAGAGATAGGAGCCTTGTAGACATGTGGTGAGGAATCATATGTCAGCTACGTAATTCTCCACAAACAGCTCTATTTTGGATCTACCACATGGAGCAGAGTGAGGAGGAGGGGATTTAAGCCTGGGCATTGTGTGAATGCATTGTCTACCTAGTGGGCCAATAGCAAGGCCTTCAGAGCAGATTGCTTGGTAAAGAATGCCACCTTCCCATCACAAGAGTCCCTGTGGGCAAGGCTGCTCTACTTCTCTTCATTGCTACCCAAGCATTGTTCCTCACCAGCTTTTTTTCTTCATTGTTCCTCACCAGCTCTGTCTGACTTACTGTATCTCTTTTCTTTAACAGAGTTCTTCTAAAGAACATTCCAAAGATGAGAACTGTTTTAGGAAAATGTTGGTTCTGTGAGGCTTTAGAAAGCTGCATTTTACTCATAGCATATGACAGTAGAAAGCCCTGAGTGTTGGACAGAGAACATCTTTTTTAGCACAGGGTAGAAAACAGCCTACGGTGTCAATACCTCTGACTGAGACCTGGCTGCTACTGTGATATGAATATCAGAGAGTAATAGTTGCAGTTTTATAAACATAAATTCATTTTTTCCTACCATAAGCAGGAAGTAGCAGATCAGGTTCATGAAAGAAAACTGTACCTCACTGATATTCAAACTCCCACTTAACTTCTCCATTCACCAGGGTATTCTTTTAAGCATCTACAGTCTAAAAATGCTAAGTATGGCAATCGATTCATTGCTTACTTTGCAATCTGAAATACTGTTTAATCTTCCAGTGTAGGGATGTTACACACATAAATACGTGATAAATTAGGCAAAATTAAGTATCAACAACCTTGCAGGAAAAAATAAAGAGCCTTAATCAAGCATTTAGAAAAACTTGAAACCTTAAGAATGTTTGAAAACTAAGCAATACTTTTTCTGCCTCTTTGCAGAAAAGCAAATGTTAAAAGCAGTCTGAGTCAAACTGTTAAAAAAATGTGAATTCATATTAGGATCAAAGTTTGTAACTTGCCAAATACAGTGAGGAAGGCATTGCATGCTGCATGTGAAAATTATCTCAGATTAGGACCAGGAAGATGTTTTGTTAAAAATCAATTCTGTGTTATCAGTTTACATGACATCAGTTCACAGTAGCAGTGCAAATTTATTAAAACCAAGCAAAGAGACAAAAAATAGTGTTTCCCAGCACTATGGAAATCATAATCTCCTACTTGAACAACAGAGGCACTTTTCTTTCCCCCTTTCTTTTCATCATTATTATAACATACCATTTTCCCATGGCCCAATGTTTGAAATGGCAACTTTATAATTATGCATAACCATGAATATTAACAACACCATATAATTCTAGGTAAAATGTTTATTTCAAAATGTTATGTAGGTATTGATCAAATGGAATGCAATGTATTGCTAGAGGCACTATTCAATGGAAGCTTATGGCATGCATATTAGAAAAGTGTTCTATGATTTCTATAGATAAAATTGATGTAAGTAAACTATATAAATTTGTTTTATGACAGACTGGATTGAAAAATGAGCAGTAGATTTTTCTACCTAGGATTCTCTAGGCTTTCTTCTCTCTTTCTTAACGTTTTTTTCCCCTCATGATTTGTCTCTCTCCCCATGACTTCAATCCTGCCATAAAGTGATTTTCTTCTGTTAATATTGAAATGGTCGTTTAGAAACCCAAGCCTGCTTTGAACACCAACTTCAGACAGAACTTCCATTATCATTAATGAACTCTCTGTTCAAACTGTAGGGGAAAATGAAATCCCAGCTCCAAATTTTGCCCTTAGCTACTAAAACTCAACATCAGAGGAGAAATTTGGCCTTGCTTGCTCAAGAAACTGAAATCTGTTCTCCATCTCTCCACTAACATTAATGTCCATCATATGGCAACCTATGTAAGATTAATGATTTTAGAATATAACCCTTTCCATGCCAAATGTATCTGTGGACTGTAGATAACTACATCTCCCAAAACCAGGAAAAGAAACTGAAGATTCATGGAAGCAGATTGGCAGCAATGTTAATTTTATCTTTGAATTACCTAGGTTAAAGATGGTCTGTTTCAAGGGACAGGATTCCTTTAAACATGCTTTCATTTCTGGGATAAGAGTCCCTGTTTGTGTGCTTGGGCTGAGTGAAATGAGTGATTTCCTCAGGCTGATCTCTAGAGGAAAGGCATCCAGAGCACAGTGTCATGGTGGTATGGCACAACTGAATGTTCAAACTCCCTCTAACCACCACAGAGATGCATCACCATCTCACATCTGACAGCAGATGTTTTTGAAACATACTGTCCCTTTATGCCAGATGACTTGTAAAAAGTAAAAAAAAAAAGATTTCCACTTCTGTCCACAGGCCTTAATAAGATAGCTTAGTGCTAACCAAAAAAACCCCATACAAAATTCTGTAAAATAAAAATAAAAATAGAAGAACTTTGGAATAATTATGCACCTTGTGGTCTCAGAAGCAATACTTAGCAACCTATGGACATTGAGTTAAAAGGTTCAGGTATTTTGAAGGACATTCCCAAAGGACTGAAGCAAAGTCCTGTACCAGCCCACTTACTTTATAGGTTATCAGGCATCAAAACCAACATGGACCCACCACATGACACATGGATGGCAAAGCCTCTGGTGATTTATGCAGGTTCTTTCAAAGGAGTACTAATAAGACCTACTGCCACACATTTGATACGTGCTACAAAGTTTACTGATACTGTTTTCCTATCCTTACAGCCTTGAAAACTGTCTCCCTTAGACACACAAGGTCAGCAGTCCAGACCTTTGAAAAAGAAAAAGAAGAGAAATAGCCCACAGCACTAACAGGTTTCTAAAATCCTGGAAAAATCTGCAACAACTCCATCATACCTTCATAGTGGCATTTTAGGATGGGATATTTCACAGCCTAGTAAACTACAAACAAAATCCTTAATCCATTCTTTGATTTTTATAAGGGCAACACTCTTTCTGATTTAGATTACAAGGTGATGGAAACTTCTGGTCTTGGGAATCTTGGAGAGAAACTCAACCTCAACCTCAATTAAGGTAGAAAGATATGTGACTGAAGTACTTTTGTCCTTTTTTGAAATGGCATACATTTACATCCTCTAGCAAAAACCACACAAACAGCTTGGTGAGGCTGCTGGATGAGTACAATAATGTCCTTTATTCCCATGGCTTTGCAATTTAACATATGCTTCTGCAATTTATCACAAGAATAATATCAAAATCTAAATCCCTTTTTGGGGTTGGACATTTTGAGCACAAAAGAACTTTAAAAAGATCCCAGAAAATAATCTGGAAAACACAGAGGTTACCAGCAGAAGTCAGAGCACAACCTTCACTTCATAACCCCTCAATGCAGCATGTATTTATATAGCTGGTGTTACGTACACCTCTAAGGTCAAAACAGGAGATTTTAGGTGCAAATTTCAACTAACTTTGAGCTATGGAAGACACAATTGAAAGCCTACAACCTGAAATGGGAATGTACTAAGTCAGTATTGTATTAGATTTAATTTGAAGATGAAATAGCATCAGGAATTAAGTTAAAGGGTTATGGGTGCAAACAATATCTGAGGCATCTTGCAGAATAACTGTATATTGCTAAGCTACAGAAGGCAAAATTCTGCAACTAGGTTTAGCAGCTAATGATTTAAGTAGCCTAAAGATTTATCTTTGTAGAGTTTTCTGGTTTGTTTGCTATCCCAAAGATCGGATTCTCCTGATAAACACTTATCTACTTTACATACAGAAAACATTTGTCCAATAGAAAATTTTGCATTTGAAAAACTGAGGCACAAAATATCACAAAGATTGGAAATTTCTTGGGATTAAAAGCGATTTCTGAGTATTTTTATGGTTAATGGATAATTAAACCACCAAATGTTACAATAGTAACAACTGTCCTCCACACACAAAAATGTAAGCATCACCTGTCAAGAAATGAGCCAGCCATGAGTTAATAGTCTATAAAACAAGGGTACAAGGTGCACATAAATGCATACTGCAGACTGTTTTTCCCCTTCTTCTAAAGTACCTGGCTTTGTTCATAAACACAGACAAAGAAATAAGGCTAGACAGCCAATATCTCATGTAACCCAAAGAAGAATTTGCAGGAGCAAACACAACATCTTCAGGATTTCAAAGCATGGCTAAAAGACATGACAATACACACTCTTGGGTAGCAATCTTAAGATTCTTTAGGACTGAAAAACAAACATTAGGCATGTGCTAAAACCAAAGTCCATGATCCTTCTTTGCCCTGTATGAAAAAAAACATATTTTCTTTACATTCTTTCATTTCTTCCAGTTTCTTATCTCCTGTTCCCTCATCTTGCTGTATCACCACCAGCTCCAGCCAAAAAGACTAAAGTGTGCCAGTGTCCAACACAGGAATCTTTGCAGGCCTGTACTATGGACACAGAGAAAGATTGTGCAGGTAGTCAAACCAGCCCTTCTGCAATACTTTGAAAACAACATACACTAGGCTGTCATCAGGGTGCCAGTTGGGCTTAGTTTAAGAAATAGCTAAAGCCTTGACATTCTATCAGCCTAATTTAGAATCAATCTTGCTTTCCAGCGATGATAATAAACTTGTACAAACATGAGATTCATTTGTATATTTTAGCATTTTATTTCAGTCCTGGAATGTAAAACCTGACATTGGAATCAGTTTGATTTTTTTGGTTATTGAAGATATTAAGCACTACAAGAGCATTGAAATTTCGATCTGATTAGGATAAAAATTCCTCAGGATCAAAACACTTCTTTTTTTCCCCCTACAGTTTTACTAATTGTAAGCTACTTGACATTGCAGAGTTATTCCACAGCATGATAGCAAAATATGTGAAGTATTTTACTGTTAGAAATTATCAACTCGTTCTATTTGTTTTTCATGTGTTTGAGGTTATTAAGAGAATAAAAAATTATAACTGATGTGCTTAAGTTAAAAGGGTTAGTTCAACTACAGCTGGTAGGCTAAACCACTGAGCAATATTTTGTAGAGCAATAGATTTTTTTCTACTGAACATACATAAAAGAAATCATGAATATATAACTGATTTAAAACAGACTGAGGGGGTAATATTCCTTAAAAATAGGGGAGCCATGAAAAAGGTGAATGTGGAATCGTTTATTTTCAGAAAGACTGGATTATTCTAACCACTGGAAACCAGATAAAGTAGATGAGAGCGAGTGCTACCAAACATAATCATCAGAGACCTTTGCTTTATGGGAAATGAACTGCCCGGCTCACTGTTCCTGAGGAATTGTATTTCTTACAGCTGTAAATCAAATCCTGAAGAAAGAGGATGATATTTTCTAAGCAATAGCTGACGACAACAGTATCTTTCTTGTCAGAGCCAGGTTTCTGAATTCAGACCTCAATTAGGATTCCAGAATGAAAAAGCACATATTATATACCAATACCAATTGGCATGTAATTCTGACAGTGTTCTTGCAAACAACATATTAATTTTGAAATGATGGCATGTTATCATATATTTGCCCAAAAGTATATTCATGGTTGCCTTCAGAGGTCTTGACTTTTATCCTTCCTTGCTGCTTTCTTAATGACCTTCATTGAACAGTAACATCAAGTACTTGATGTTCAATGAAGACCATTAATTTTTTACAATTAAATAGAAGATGTATACTCCTACAGCATATGACATCCACTCATTCTTAGCATGAAATGAACTTCTTAAAAAGGCTGTTACAGACTTCTGAATGACAGCAGTGTCAAAAAAAGGGAAGCACACATGCACAGCATTGTACTCCCGAGAGCAGCAATTGCCCCTGCTGCGTTCTATAGAGTGCTAAGACCTGATACAACAGTAATTTTATTGATCTGCTTGATTTCTGGCGTTAATTTGACATCAAATGCATCCTCCTAGCTTTAAGATCAGGGATTTTTGTCACTGATGTCTTAAGAACAAGGGCAGTTCTACTCATGCAGGGACTCATGGCTTGGTGAAAGTGTTTGAACTGCCCTATGCTTGACACACACGTCAGTCCTGCAGTGCTTTTATGCAGAGGTAAGTAAATAGAGAGGATCCTATCACCTTCCCCATTCTTACATGTGGTAAAGTAGAACTGGGTCATGAGAGGTCTTTCTAGGGTGTTAGTTCTAGATGCATAGCTATGAAACACAAAACATTCAATTAGAACTCTTTCATGGCACGTAACCTAATGAAGAGCTCTCTTACAGAACTAGGATTAGAGACTGTATCTGTGCCAGGGTACAGCCAGACCTGTAATTTTGGAGGGTTTGGATTGAAACAAAAGTTGTTGCAGCTTAGCCAGTTTCTGTGTGTTAGCTGAGCCAACAGCTGGGTCATGATACTGGATGTGTACAGGCTGTTAGACTAGAGAACATTTTAATTATGATCTCTGTGAGAGAGACTTGATTTATGTAATGATTCTTCCAGCAATTTGTTCAACAACCATTGTGAAGATGAACAAATAAGAAGATTCCCAAAGTCCTGTCACCATGAACCATTTTAAAACAGGAAAGAGCTTAATAAGGTAGAATTGTAACACCAAAAATTTGGTTGAGACATTTGTGAAAAAGCATGATCATTCAAAGTTTGAACGACACAGAAGAGAAACAATAACCATAAACTTTTTTTTTCTGTTTGAAAAAAAATTATGTTTAAATAGCTTATGTTATCATGCCATGTATTATGGTGTTGCTATAAATGCAGGTAGAGTATGAATGTTGTTTTATTAATTCAAAAGGGATTCAAGCCATAACTAACATAAATCTCCTAACAGAAATTTTGAACCTAATGGAATTTTTGCTATTTACTTCACTGGGTTCAGAATTTTAGTCCACAAAAAATTGCTTTTTTAGGGCATAATCTCCATGTCCATTGAAGCCAATGAAAGCTTTTCCAGTGACCACAACTGACCTTTCATTACGGCAGTAGTTCCTTTACAAAAGCCTGTTGTCACTGCTATAGTCTTGCAGACCTTCTTCACAATTGTACTTGTTATGGCTGCATTCCTGAAACTGCTTTTGTCTTCTTTTATCTGAGATAGAGTTAACAAGGCCTGCTTTTCTAAGTTTCTAATGGGCTGCTATGATCTGAAGCCATCAACAGCCCTCTACATTTTTTTTCTGTGTGATTTTGTGCAATGTTTTCATCTTTGTTTGTTTTTCTCTTTGATGTTTTTGAATATCTTGGATGAGAAGGCAGGATATAGTGGTCTTACTTTTTCCTTATGATATGTTGTCAGTAAATAGGCAGAATAGCAATTTTACTTATGTTTCCTTTACCCTTAAATCTACAATTGCAATTTGTATTTCTTCTTGTTTTAATAATTAAAAATTATTTTATCTCCTGTAAAAATAAACTAAGATTTTTGATTGCATTCTCCATCAAACACAACCTTTTCAGTTTGCTACTTTCTCAAGTCCTGCTTTGTTTTCTCACTAGTACTTTCTATCTATTACTTTATCTTCCAGATCCTCTTCAAAATATTGCACAAATCTGCTTTTTTTTTTTTT